>JACXGJ010004807.1:0-42942 GCA_016801105.1 Esox niger
CCATCTCCAACCACACAACACCTTAAAATGCCCTGTCCCATCTCCAACCACACAACACCTTAAAATGCCCTCTCCCATCTCCAACAACACAACACCTTACAATGCCCTGTCCAATCTCCAGCAGAAGAAATAACCACAGAATACCCTCCTGCAAAGCAATTAAAATCTCTCACCAGGTGGCATATGGACTTGAAATGAGTGCACGTGCTAGTTGATGATAAGCGATGCCTACTTTGCTAAAGTCAGGAGTAATATTTAAATTGACTATGCCCATAGCAATTCTCCAAGGTGTTTTTAGACAGGTCCACCTCTGCAGTGCTTTATCAAAGCAATCAAACACATTTTATATCCGTTGTGCAAAACAATAGCCTAGTTGCTTAGTTTATTTGAAAACACACTTCCTTGATACGGACAATGGATGTTACAGTGGAATATGTCATGATTTCATATGATGACCCCAGTCAGTATGAGTGGAACCGTCATTAAATACCTGAACACTTTTACAAATAATCATATGTCTCAAGCTCCCTGGTGCCCAAAATGGTTGCAAGTTGTTGTAGCATCTGCTTCAGGCTCTTGGAAGTTGGCAGATAATGCATATTTTACATTAATGCAGATGAAACAGAAGGCAGATGGACAAGGCAAAGAAATAAATGCAATTGTAAGAACTGTAGTTTGTTTTCCAAATTCTTATCCTGTGACGTTGATAGTCATTTATAATGCTGTATTCTAGTTTTGCGGGGACGGGAGGGTGGAAATGTTGTCTCGCCTCAGGCAGCAGAACAGGCAGAACTGTTCCTGATAATAAGAGCTTCTGTCACTAAGGCAACAACCTTGTGTTTTCCTCAGTTTAGCAGGCAAAATGACATGGCAGAGTGTTGTTTTATCCTAATTAACGCCTGATAGTGGAAACTGGGTGACAAACGTCAGATGTCCCATGGGAGTTAAGCCCCATACCACCACCCACGCTCTCTCTAACCCCCTATCCCATGGGAAGACACCCCACCTGCATTTCTCATGGGTTGATGACTAATATAAGAGCGGAGTTACAGCCTAGCTTGCCAAACCACACCCCTTTAAGCTGTGACTGGATGATCATCTGCTTGACTTGGGGGTCTTTAAACATATAGAGAGTAAACAGAGAAAAAGTCTTTAAATAATTACCTCACTTGACATAATTACATGATGTATACCCCCAGCAGTTTGACCAACCGCTTATCAGTGTCCACTGTCTCCATGTATTTTCATTGGCATATGGTTGTCTACATGAAAAGTCTCTGCCCACCAATTTTGTCCTGTGTTATTTGCCTCTTTCCTTGCACAATTCTGTCCATTCTACTTTTAACAAGCTGTTTTTGCCCACAGGACATCTGCTGACTAGATGTTCTGTTTGTTGTAGCATTCTGCATAAACCCTAGACTCTGTAGTGTGTGAAGCTCAGGAGGGCAGAATTCTCTGAGATGCTGGAGCCAGTGCTCCTGAACTGATGGTCCTAGCAACCGCAGGTCTTTTGGTCTCTGTGTTGCTGATTCTAATGATCAGACAAACGGCATCTGGATGCCTCGAGAAGTCTGCCTGCTTTTCATTGTAAGTCATATGCCTCACTGTTGAAGTGATACATTTCTTTTTAATCAGGCAGTTGACCTAAAACATTTGCTATGGAGTTTGACTTCTTTCAGGTATGCAACCTTTGAGCAAAAATGGTCACATCTTATGAGATCAGTAATGATTACACCATATGATTTCAGAGCTTGGCATAATTTAACATCATTAGCAATACTTAGAGTAGAATCTTAATGCAATGCTTTCATATTTCTACACCCACTGTAAAAGGCAACAATAGTTTTCCAGGAGACTTGTTTCTTTCACGTTGAGAAGTGTAAGTACGGTCAGATTCCCAGTATATGGTAACAGAGCCAAGGATGCTCCTTCTCTTTCCTGATGTATGTTTATCCTGTAAATCAATAATGAAATGAACCTTACAATAATTTGACGAGTGAGGAGTTCCACAGCTTTCTCTGACTGGAATCGGGGGACGGGGAGTGAGGTAGAAAAAGACATTAAGAGCCGTTTACTGGGGGCAGACTTTTGGGACAAGGCCACTTCATCTTAAGGGGATGACTGATGTGCCCAGGCGTCAGGGCCACCAGCCAGGGCACTAAGGCCAATCAGTAAAATAGCCAATTACATTGCTTTGATACTAAGAACACTTATGTTACAAAAACCCAAGCTGTTTAATAGGGATTTAAGAAAGCTTGGGTGCCTTTGTGGCTGAAGTAATGACCCACCTTTATTCTCTCCCACTCCTCTTATACTTAATTTGTGTATGTGTCCTCACACTAACCTTTTGGCCCACCAGCCTCTGTTCTTAAAAAATCTACCTGCTACTTCTCTCTATTGCTCTAAATCTACTAGCCTCTCTTATTACACAATAATATACACAATGCGTGACTCTTCTGTGTAATCTTTTCTAAAATAATACATGTTAGAAGTTATTTGGAATATTGCTCAGTTGCAGTTTTCCGCTGCTGTACAGGGTAGGTTTCCTTGGTAATGGAGTTCACAGTACTACTTGGACTGATCTCAACATTCGTTATCTTGAATCTGATGTCTTTTATTTGTCCTTTAGCTTGAAACCTGAACTAACATTGAGAAATTAACAAAGGATGTGATTAAAATTCCAAGAATATCCAATGAACATGAAACCTAAGTGTTAGTTAAGGACATTTTCAGGTACAAATTATCTCCTGCAGGGCTGCTAAAAATAATTCTGTTAAAGTTCCACATAACTTGAGTCTACGGTGCACAGCCTGTGACTGCCAAGGCATGCTCTGTTGAATAAAATAGGGAGGCTTCAGAGCAAAGCTGTGAAATTTAATGAAAACTGTAATGGATTGTATTCATACTTCACTTTATTGACATTTTTGCAACAAAATGTTTTATGAAGAGCTTACTGTGTAGAGTCCTACATCTGAGGGAGAATGGATTGTGTCCAGCCCAAGGGCACATCGGCCTCTTTGGCCAAGAGGAAGAGATTCTTTTGGAGGACATTACAGCAATGGCTGCCAATCTCATAGGGAACTTCTGTGCCTGGGTTTTACTCTACGATGGTATTTATTAGATGAAAGAGACAGATTTGCATAGGAGATAAAAACATCTGTAGTGTTGACTGGTTAAAATGTCACTTTCCAAGGTTACGTGGGACGCTTCATTTTTTTACGATAGATACAAGGGCTACTGAGGTCTTACGATGCCTCGCTCAAACTGTAGGAGTGGAATGAGGAGAGACGTAGGAACTCTGGTTGAAGTCTTCAGCTCTATAAACTCAAAAGTCTAAATAAATAATTGTTGGGAAGCAACTTGAACATCTCTCTGCATGATATGTGTACTAGCAACCACACTTTTAACACCATGTTAGTTACCAGTGAGTTTGTAGCATTGTCTGTGAGTTAACGGAGGGCATCTCTTTGGCTAATGTTTTATCCTCTGTCTTCAGGCCTAGAAGAGTATGTTAAGCACTTTCTCATTCAGAACACTTTACTATCTACAGAAAGTAACATCTTGAATATTCATGCTAATAGAGATGTACTCCCATGATTTTTGGGTTATGATTTTGTTCACAAATATGAGCGGATGATATCTAACATTTTAATGTTTTTTAAATCAAATTATTTTCACAACAATTGCTTGTTTAAATAGGCTCTAAGAGGTTAACAAAGAGGACTTGAGTGCATAACTTTTCGGTTTCTGTCAGCCGGTCTGACCATGACCCTGTTTACCTCAACTCTGAAGTCACCTGGAACAGAAGTCGCCTTCTATAGAGGACATACTGTATGTGTGTTGCCAACTTTCGATACAGATGGCTACTGCACAGACAACAATTCACTGTGCATACAGATGGCACCTGGCTGCCTCTTCATAGTACAGAGTAACATGGGCTGTACTACAGAGTATATGAGTTAATGAAAACAGTAGGACACCAGTGGCGACCGGCGTTCATTCGTAACACAACAACCGTTGCTCGCGTCTGCATGCCACAGATGCCTTTGTCAGCGGTTTCCTTTCCCGGCCACAGTATCAGCACCTATCATTAAGTGCCAACCTCAGAATTACTTTCCCCGTCCTCCCTCGACTGGCCAGACAGATGGATAGGGAGAGAGGCTTCACATCTGAGCCATTGTGTGGGCAGGCTGCCCTAGCAAGAGACAGTGGACACATTGTGTGAGGCAGGACCCCAGGTGCAGGGAGGAGGACAAAAATAAGGTATGCAACAGGAGACCAGCCATTCGAAGTACTGTTCATTTGGGAGGGCCTTTTTCTATTTCTTTATATTTGAAAAGCTATAAAATCTGAAAGGTTCTTCATTTGGATGTAGGTCAGCCACAGATTCTACATCTTTCCACAGTCTGACATATGTTCCCTGCTGTTAGAAACATTTTGCTGTAAAAGAGCAACATTTGTTAGGTAAGAATCCCCTGCTGTGTGGGAAAGGTCAAAATGAGAGCGAAATTGACCTGTTGAAGTGTATATTGAGAATTGAACACAGTTCTCACTTACAACAGGCCTGTTGTGGTTTTACAAATCCTTGCAATTACTATACATTGTGAACAATTTGATTTATTAGGTTATCGTAAATGGTTTCTTTCTATACCACAATCCAGTTTGCCCTTACAATTCAAATATTATTTTCTGATTTAATTCCTTCCATATAATGTAATTGATCATAAGCCTTAAGGCAGATAAGTGGTTGAAAGTTAAGGTAAAATTTAGATCTTCAATGGACTGTAATATTGGTAGCCATTAAGTGTGACTGTATCCGTCATATCACAAAAGAGAAGAAAACACAGGAAGCATCATCCCATCCCTCTCAGAATTTTTCTGTAGTTGGATTAAAAAAAATACTCATAGCTTCTTGGGGGAAAAAAATGAAAATGCTCAACAGTTTTGAAGTAGACATTCCTTGTGTTTCGGAACGAGATTAACCTGCGAATAATCATGTTTTCCATCTGTTATGTACTGAATTTGTGGAAATGAATCTTCACTGTTGTAACCATAATACTGTCACTTGAGTAGCTGTGTATTTAGGTGAATGTGAAGGGGGTGCGTAAGTCTTGCTTACAGCTTGCCTGCTGAAGTAATAGATGTGCTGCACTTTTTTCGGAGAGTTGCATTGTTGTGTGGGTGACTGGGCAACTGTTCTTCTCTGGTCTTACCTTCCCTTGCTGTCTCTGATTTTATATGCTATGTGTGGGTCTTTCAATAAATAAGTCTACTTTCTTTAATGGTATTAGGTAGGATTTTCTTGCATCTTCACTAAAGTTAAGACGGGCGCCATAGTCCAACCAAATAACAACAAAACATTTGAAATGTGCACACTTCAGGGTCACTTCTTAATTCCACTAAAATCCTTGCCTGCCAGATTTGAACATTTTTTCAGGAATTTGAACTAGCAACCTTTTGTTAAGTGCACAACATTCTTGACCACTAGGCTACTACCCTGGTGACCCAAGAATGCAAAACAAAAGCAATTTGCAATGGTAGACTTTTTTTAAAGAAAGGACTGCTGTAGTTAATTCTTCCTAGGTTCTTGTACTTGAAGGCAGCACTTTTCCCGTCCATCTACTACAATTGAGTTGCCGGTGCCCACCCTACCTCAATGATTCACTGGGAGCTTATGGACATGACTGAGCTCTCTAACTTCCTTCCCACCTAATATGCCCTAACCAGGTTTTGAACTGTACTGTTAGGCAGTTTGTATAATTTAAATGGGAAAAACTCCACTGGTGGCCTTTCAGTTAAATCAAGCTAAAACTCTGATGACCGTCAGTGTGCCTTACGATGTTGAGTGAATTGAAATGTAGCAAATAGGACATTTATACTACAGGTCACAACTTTTTACTGTTCAAATTGCATTGGTTAGTGGTTTATAATGGCCATAAGTAATCATGGGGGGGTTGTTGTATTTTGCAAATATACCATGTCTATGTGCTGTGTCTAGACATTCTGTGGTATATAATAATAAAATAATGCCAGATTGATATTAATAATACATTATAATTATCTCCTTGCATATTAACTTGCATATTGCAACCTAGGTGAGGGGGGTCATTCTGCGTGGTTTCAGATGAAGGGGAGGAATGAAGTTAAACAAAAATAGGATGACATTCTCATCCAAAGTATTTTGAGGAGATTTGTGGAGAGGAGGGGATGTGATGAAGGAAACTCAATTTAGTCTCAGTGACAGTGGAAAAAAGCGCTTGCTATTCACATTTCAGACACTGAGTAACTGACAGACCAGGCAGGCTACAATAATGACCATAGCCTGTCCAGAATCCTCCCCTAGCCCCTCCTCTGAGTGTAATTGTGAAGATCTGATGTGTGTTGACATGGGTGTTTGGCCTAGCCATGTAAATTGATTCTGGTAATCTAGATAGACCTATGTGTTGTCTTGTAGCCCACACAAAAGAGAACCCAGAAACACTCCCAGTAACTTGGAATGGGGATTAAAAAAATCCTAGTTTCCAGTTATTAAATTATCAAATGACATCTGAGCTAGATAAAGGCCTCACCAAGAACAGACTGTTGGTAAATTTGGTAATTGTGCTGTTTGTTGAGGAAACTATCCCAATAAATGCAAATATTGTTATTGGCAAGATGTTGGACAGATGAATGTTCTGTACCTGAGTGCTACACTTTAGAAGATAGCCTGTCTACTGGCTGCATACAGGGGTGAAAAAGATGACTATGTAGTTGCATCTGTTGCTAATGGCTCTGACTGAGACCGAACACAATGTAGATCATGCCTGGTAAACTAGACTTCTAGCGTAACCCATTGTCAAGCAAGTGTCTTCATGGGTTGCATATTGCATGATGGGTGTTGTCCAGAACTGAGCGTTCTAAGTGCATCCTCGAAGTGATGATGGTTAGATGTTAAGTGCATTACTGAGGCTTGAAAATATGATGCCCTCTTTAAAGAAGGAAAATGATTAGTAGCTAAACCCTTTGACATTATTTTTCAACAGACTGATTTAACACTAAAGCGTTTTAACCTGACTAAATAATCTATCAACATTTTCATGACATGATTATGTAGACAATGTTGTTTTCTAAATAATTTCCAAGCCCCTTTTAAATAAATTTAGACAAAACAGTAATCAGCCCATGTAGCATTCAGCCTTGTTCAGCTTTTGACCTAGTGACCCCTTTTGACTTAGCTAAGCAAGAGTGAGATACAAACAATGAATAGAATTACTTTCTCAAGCAAATTTGCTGTGTATTCTTTATTGCTGTTATTCTGTGCCATTTGCATATGGTAGTGTCACAGCAATATCTTCTCCTAAAATGTCCATATGTTTCAATTGTATATCAAACTGCCATACAGGGGAATACGAACAGTGGAGCACAGAACGTGTATGGGGGGGTGTAGTGTGAGTGGTTCATATTTACCTACTGAGCCAATGGCTAGCGAACTGCCAATTTCCTGGCGCTTTACTCGTTAAATATGAAGGCCGATACAACATTCCACCATACATTCTGTAAAGTTGGGCGGGCGGGCAGGCGTGTGTGTGTGTTAGATCTAATTATACTCATGAGGACCAAATGTCCCCATGAGTATAGTGAAATCACAAGAAATTGGACTCATGGGGACCTTTTGCCGGTCCCCATGAGGCAAAAGTCAATTTCTGGCTCAGGGTTTTGGTTTAGGGTTAAACTTACAATACTTTTTAGAGTTAGAATTGGGGTTTCTTTAAGGTCCAGGCATTGTTGGTTAAGTTTAGGGTTAAGGTTAGGCATTATACCTAGGTAAAGTTTAGGCATAAATGTTACTTTATTGAGGTTAAGGTTAGGGTTATGGCTAGAGTTAGATTAGGATTAGATTAAGGTTAGGATTAGGGTAAGGGTTAAGGTTAGGTTTAGGGTTAAGATTAGGGCAAGGGAGCATGCAATTTCCATTTTCTGGTCCCCATGAGGTTAGCTGTACAAACTTGCGTTTGTGAGTGTGCGTGGCTTCACCAAGCTGAATTATAACAGCAGGTACATATATTTTCTTCCTCCATCTCAACCACCCCTATAACTTGGTTGATGATGTTATTGGACAACAGCAAGCTACATGTTGCAATTCCAAGTTTTTACAGAAAATACTAAGAAAATGCCTGTCCAAACATAAAGGCGAAGTGTCCTTTTGACACATCCCTAATGGAAATATTGCAACTTGCTGTTAACGTTCTAACTGCTCCGAACAGTTATCCACTACATGAATAATTCACTAGTAACCTAGTTTCTAGACTCATCCTAGTAGACAGACAATCGTTCCATTTTTGTCCCCATGCACCATCTTCTTATCCTTACTGTGCTCCCCCATTCGTTTTTTGTGGCAGCCTTATAATCATAGGCTATCAGCTTTGAGGGCGACTGGGTGTCTGCAAACATACATTGTGCCCACAGAGTGGCTGCTGGAAGAGAGAGGCTCACGGTCTCTGTTACTGACTCACTGAAAATACACCACTTTGTGACAGGCGGGATACTGCAAGTTGATCCCATTCTGTTTCATTTGGCTGTTTGAGTGAGGAGCTTGAAACTGTTTGATACTAAGCAGTATGTAATTTAGCAAAAATGTTTGCGTAGTGAAGCCATCCAATATCTTTGTGAGTGATCTCTTCAGTGTCCCGGGAATGGCAGCAGAAACTGTTGCAAGCTCATGGGTTCCTTGACTTTAATGTTGTCAGACACCAGTAGGAAACTTACTAGACAAATGCGTAACCTAGATATGTACATCTGACACCAAATTATGTGATTGAACATATCTAAATAGAATTGTTTTTCAAGATGTTTGAACAATTATTATTACCAGAGGCACTGCATAAGACAAACAAAACAGACTGAAAAGATACATAAAATAAACCCTCTAAGGACTCCCCTATGCCCCATATTCCTGAAACAACCATGTGTTTTTAATGCTGTATTCTAATACCCTTGTATAAAAACATTACCTTAAATGTGCAAACAATGAAACAATAATAGATTTTTGAAGATATCTGAACAGGAATATGTAATATGCCTAAGCTAAAGCCCCACCTCTCTTGTGTATGCCAGCCAAAATATAGGACAAGCTATTGTAATGGATGGTTTGGTTCCCCAGAAGGTATTGCTTTCCTGTGTCTCCCAAAGGAGAAGGCTATTTTTATTTATCTTTTATCATCTGATCTGTGGTCATTCTCAATCATCTATTCAATGGCTCTGGTTCCAAATGCACCTGGATGCAGTAGGCAACATTTACACTGGCAGCAACAATGTGACCTTCAGATAGTGTTTTTTTCAGCGCTGATCTGATTGTGGTTTGTGCTCTTGGTATGGTACGTATTGCGTTTTCAGGGTCACTGTTCCCAGTGGTTTTGATTCAGTGCATTGACATTTGTAACAGGGCTCAAGCAACTTTGGTGCTTAAACTTTATACTTCTACCATGGAGTAGGGGTGCATGTCTGTGGCTGTACACAAGGCCACACACCCATTGCTCATGTATTTTCTTTGCCTGTTTAGTCAGATGTATACGGTTATAGACCTAGTTCAAAGCTTTGTAAGGAAGCGGTTTCTGGGAGCCATCAGTCTACCCACACTTGGGTTTTGCTCATCCGCTTAATGCTAGTCTATGAATTTGTAAATTCACCATGCTATACCATGCATATGTAGCCATGGGATGGAGCTCTGCTGGTGGGCGATTTGTTTCAGCTAACCGCAGCTTACAGCTGGCTTCTTTCATTGTCAAAACTGAATAACTTTGGCTACTTTGCTTGATAACAAAGTTGTACTGCATTAATTTGTCACCTGTGCCCTCTATGTGACTCATTGCTGTGATGACTCCTGTAAATTGGCTCTTGCTGTTTATGCGATACCAGACTCAAAGTTACCCGCTTATCTACAAGTCGCAACCAAGTCAAATCACTTCCCAACCTCAGCTTGCGGCTTATCAATGCTCTGGTAGATGGTTCCCTGTTCATTAATATGTCCACATTTTATTAGGCCATCATGCTTTTTTGTTCTATGCTGCCAAACACTGGTACAAACTCAACATCATAGGCAGGTAGAACCATGGCTATTTGTAGAATGCTTTGCTCTAATGTTAAATGTGACAAAATGTCAAGTTAAAGCTCTTTTTCCATCTGGTGTTAAGGTGAGGCTAATGTCTAAAACACATTTGTAGATCATATTGATCTCTTAATGCCAAGAGCATTTCTGCCTGAATTGGTTTAACCAGTGGTCTATCGTTACTTGCATTATTACTCTGGGGTTTATGGGGGTTTTACTCTGGGTTTTATCCTAAGTTTCAAATAGCTAGTTTCAGTTCAGACATTTAACAGCAATAAAATTATTTTTGGTTGCATAAACACTGTTGTTTATGGTATGAATTTAGACAGCACAGTTTTATATCTAGCACAGTTTATACCATGTCTCTTTTGCATGTGAAACAATAGCTGTTCTTTTTGTTTCTGTATACTTAATATTTGGAATACAATAATGTCTTCCTCACCCAATTTATTTGACATAGAAACAAGTGTATGCATTTCTCCCAATGAAGGCTGTTTTCTTATTCAGCCAGACACATTTAGCAATTTTCCTAGTCAAGACTGGCAAAGCATATGGCTCCTCATACTGCTTGGAAAAAAATCCTAATCACCAAAGCTTTATTAATGCATAGACAGTGTGCAGATATCCCCTTTTCATCTGGTCTATATTATAAACATACATTTTATCAGCTAGGTCCTGTTAGTTTTGGGTATAGTTTTGAGTATTGCACTCCATGTTGGCTATATCCTTCATGAAACAAGGGATGAGATGATGCTGGTGACTTTCATATTAAGAATTTACTTGATTAATGGAAATACCCATTTCCCAAGCGTAAGACTGCAAATAGATTTCTCATTCCAAAGCACACATTCAAATTCAGTGACGGTCTGTTTGAACAATCAGTCACACTTTTGCCCTTCATTGTCCAAAAACAAAGTTAATGAGAAATGTCCTTGCTCATAAGCATTTGCTTAGCTGGCTTTGTCTTCCAACCAATTATCTCCAACAAAATATTATATCAAATGTCTTGTGTTCACTACACAGCGGTCCCACAACAACATTGCTTAATGTAGGTATTCGGCAACCAAGTTGAAATATATAGTAATGCACTAACTTGGCAGAACATGGCAGTTCTTGCTTCATTAATGGCATTGTGATAATATTGTTACTACAGTAGCTAACTAATTAAATGTTTAGACATAAACAAGTTGTATATTTAATAGCAAGCAATGAATATGACATTGTCCCGGAGCCAGCGCATGGATGACAGACTGATGACAGCTGTAATATGGGCTTACTAAGTGTTTCCAAGTCGACTCTCACTTGTCTCCTTTCCTCCCGGCCAACATGGACATCCCCTCCTATTCCGTAGCAACACGACTCTTTGCGAGCTTTGACGTGTAGGCTTCAGGCAGCCGGAAATTGAATAAAAAGCTTTGCAATGGCCTTGCATCCTTCCAATCCCTATTCGCTATGTTCTTTTTCTCCCTAATCATAGTTTTCAGTCACATGGTTGCTTTGATAGTCTGGCGGGCAAAGCATTATTGAAACAAGGCAGCTAACACTGGGAATTATATGGAGCTATTGCACACACCGGTCACGTATTCTACTTTTACAGCCCATGAGTGTTTAGATCACCTCACAAAACATGAAAAACAAAGGTATGCAAACACACTGCAAGTCTTAGGCACTTGTGACCCATATACAGCACCCACTGTGTTCTTCACAAAGTTAAAAACCGTGACATTCCTGCCGGATCTGAACTTTGGGGATGTGTACAAATGCCTTATGGAAAAAACCATCCCCTTACACATCTACCAAAATGAAAGCATACAAAAGTGCAGACAGCTATCTGTACATTCGAGCAGGCTGGGTCAATTATGCAATTGTTTGGGAGGTGATGACATTCTTCATTTCCAATGCACATATTTTTTTTTTCTGTTGGTTCTGTGGAGTGTCAGTGTAGTATAGTGCAGGCAGTATAACCGAACCTTGTGACAAATGTACCGGTAGTGATACAAAAGTTCCCAATGTCAGGTAAACCATTCATACTGTTTAAATTACCCAACATTGACTGCCTGGGTTGCTGTAGAGAAGGTTAGATTGATGCGATTTTTCTTCTGTATTAACTTTGCTAACTTTAGCTAGCCTCACTTATGTTTGCTAGGCCATTGGAGTTGGTTGCCGACGAAAATAGACCATGTCAGTCATTACACTGATGACATGTAGATGATTGCAAATACAATATACAGTATATGCGGATAGGGCATCCAATGGAACTGCAACTAATTATAACTAAAAGTAACTAAAAAGTAAAACTTGTGGAGTTGTTGATGGAGGGCAATGGAAGGAGAGAGTTTTGCCCGCTAAGTGGGCGTACCCATATGCCGTGATATCACTTGAAAACTATCAATATGCTGCTGAAGCCACTTATTATCACTCAAAATTCCAGGGTTCTTCCTCTAAACCCAGGAAACATTTTTCCACCTTCTCTTCCCTTAATCCTCCACCACCCCCTCCTGCCATCTTCCCTTTCTGCAGATTACTTTGTCATCCTCTTTCAAAAGATGGTTGACGATATCTTTATTGCATTCTCTCAGACTTGCGGCCCCATTAGCGGCCCTTACCAGATGATATCCAATAGCTAGTGATCGATGGCCGCCAAACATTGTGCCCTCTTGACCATATCCCCTCCTTTCTCCAGACCATCTCAGGAGAACTCCCAAACCTGACTTCCCGAATCAACTCTTTGCTGAGCACTGGCTGTATACCTGCAAACTTCAAGTTGGCCAGAGTACCTCCTCTCTTAAAGTAACCAACACTTAACCAGTCTGAAAAACGACATGCCGGAATCCCTCCTGGGTTTCCTTGAGGATGATGTCTCAACCCTACTATTCTTACCTCTCTCAGAACAATCTTCTTGACTGCTCTCCTACGTCCCAGAAGCTCTTTACATTGTCCAAGCTAACTCCTTTATTATCATGCTCATTAATCTGCCTATGAACCATAGCACCTTACTTTCTACCCTGTCTGATTTGGGCTTCCTACCGGGTGGACCAATCCTACCAGGTGATGTAGAGAAGATCGGTGTCTGTTTCACAGCCAGTTATTAGTGGTGTTCCCTCAGGCTTGGTTCTTGGCCCTCTCTTCTCTGTTGTATCTCACATGGGTTTCCAATCACTTCTATGCAGATGACAGTCAGCTTCTTCTTTTTGTTTTTATTTTTACTCCTTCTCCCCTTCCTACACCCAGTTCACAACAAAAATACTCTGCTCGCCTGGCTGTCATCTCTGCTTGGATCAAGGCCCACATCCTCAAGCTTAACCTTGACAAGATTGGCATGCTTCTTTTAAAGAATGTTGGCGTGACTCCAGATGACACGCTGTTGTTCTCTGGTAACATCAAGGCCATCTCTCCCCTCTTCGTCATCCCGCCCAGTTGAGTGAGTTCCTGATCCATGAAGTCAAAACTCTTCTCTATCTTCACATCTCAATGGTGGAATCAACTTCCCCTTGAATTTAGGATCGCAGACACTGTCTCGTCAAAAACATCTGAAAACTCCCATTTTCATAGAGTACTTAAAATAGTTACACTTCCTGTTGGCTTTTGTCTTATCTTTTATGTGTATTTGTATGGTCTTTGGTACACACTACTTCATTTTCACCAATACCAAAGTATTATGTGATGTCTATTCAGATGTTAGACCATGAACCCATTGTCAACATGATTAATCTGGTTTAGCCCTTTAGTCTATACACTATTCTGTTGAGAATTTGAAGCTTGAAAAATCCAGTGCATATGCACTTATATGAAAGTTTTATATTTCTTATTTATTGCTTTCTTCAATGTTACGGCCATGGGAGATGTTATTGCTCTCAGGTGTCATGTTAGTGTTTCCAAGGCATTCTGTTATGCCCTCACAAAGATTTCAGCAGTTTGGAAGGTATACCTGTGGGAATGTGTGTTAATTTACTGTCAATTTGGCATGTACTGCCTTTAGGTGATTTGCCTCTTGCTGTGATTTTTCAATTTCTTTATTTGAGTGAGGAACTTCCTTTTTGACTTTTTTGGTACAGGGGTTTCTTAATTTTTTCCGGAGCTGTACATTGGGTGGACCGAATAATGCAAACGCCTTACAATATATTACTATTGAGTACCAAAAATGACTAAATACGGTGATATTTTGATCAGCATCTTAGTTAAAATAGGCTACCTAATTAAAGCTGTTTGCACATGATTATTAATGACTCACTCAATGAATACATCTCAAATGCTTCTTGAAGAGTGCACAGATTGCATGTGTTAACACAGGAGGAGATATTATAGATTTTTTTAAAGAGACCCTCTAACAGGCCAAAATGCTCTGGCAGAGGGTTTATTGACAAGCTGGTGTTGAATATTCTAAGTTGTTTCAATGCAGTGTCATGGGGTATAGAAAAAAAATGCTTTCTGAAATTGTTCAAATGTAAATTTGTCAACCAGTATTGTGATGTACAAAGAGAATGGGCATCCAGCAAACTTAGTTATGCTTATTTTATTAAAGATCATCAAAGTCTTCGATTTTTGCAAATAACACTTTTGTACAGTATGTTGTCTAGATGTGCATGATCTAGGACAGTGGTGTCAAACCGGTTCCATGGAGGGCCGAGTGCCTGCGGGTTTTTGCTCTCACCTTGTACTTGATTGATTAATTAGGTCACTCATTGGTTAGTTTCTACCCTCACCTGGTTGTTTAGGTCTGAACTGGGAACCAATTTTTAGGAAAAACCAAAAACCTGCAGACACTCGGCCCTCCGTGGAACCGGTTTGACACCCCTGATCTAGGAGTACAGTCACTATCATAACTGAGTTAGCCATGACATTCAGCATTTGAAAGGAGTGGTTTTGGTAACGTGAGGCACATGTAGGCACAATATTTGAAATGTTTCTGTTACAAAAATGAATGTCGACGTCTGTTGTCCTTCAAAACCAAATAGAAAACTCCTGAAACAAGGCTGCGTACAGCCCACTGAGTATTCTCCCAGGCACAAGCCTCAGAGAGCAGAACAAGATCGTGACAGCGACTCCACCCATTAATGTAGAGTATGGTGAAAAGCCTGGCATGACTGGGTACAACCTATTAGAGATGGCAAGGGGTGCCTCTAGTGACTCATGTCGAATAATGGGGTCAGTGGCTATGTATCACAGTGGAGAGAGCGAGAGGAGCCTGCCAGGTGTAGAGAGCAGGTGGTGTTAATTAATTAATTGCCTTGCTGTTCATTCACACAACTGGGCCAAGCTACACTCAATCATTGAACTGTACTGGAAAGATTAGCCATTAAAGACTTGACGGTGGGGCAAACTGCAACGATTGTAGGCCTTGCGATCACATGGCGTTTGTCTTACCTCTGATCACAAACTCACCTCATGCTGTGTTCTGTTGTCCCGCCACGGCTAGCGCTTATACTTTAAAGGTTGGCTTTGCTCAATCGCAAGATGGTAATCATGACTTCTGAACCAATCAGAGCATGGCTATTACTTCCTGCATATTTGGTCTTTGGTCGTTTCTTATGGTTTTACAGAGCACTCCTATGAAGCTTCATGGTTCTTTCAGTCCCACACATCTGAACTGCTTTGAAGATCTGGCTCCCTCCTAGCACACAGCATGCATGTAACATGCCCATCTCAAAACACATCTGACAGGTGATTGCCTATTTCTTTCCACTGTGTGCTTAGGGAAGTCCGGGTGCTGAAACTGCATTGGTGGCTTCCTGTCAACTGTCATCAAATGTCCTTTAGTCTGCAGGAAAATAGAACATTTACTCAAACTGATCATAGTGCTGGATGCTGGGAAAGGAATTGATAGGACTGAAGTTTAAGCTGCTTTTACAACTCAATGCCCCGTTGTGACTGAATTTTATTAGACACACTCCGACTAACCTAGTTAGTGCGAACCACAGTCAATGGAAAGCATGGAACTGATGAACTCAATGACTTCCCTTTTGAGTAGGATCAGCTTCCCCAGTCTGAGTGGTGGTGCTGTCTAACTTCTGCCTGGATGTGCCATTTCTACACGCCCAACTTGATGAAGGCACAGCCAGTGTTAATAGCTTGTTGTGCGTTTCTGCAAGGTTCTCAAGATTATACATTTTACCAGCCCCTCTTCTGTCACAGGCTAGCTGATGAGCGGATGCGTGGGCCCTTTGAGTGACAATTGATTTTTCAGTTTGGTCAGGTCATCCATTTGTAAGGCTAGCTACCTCTCCCTAGGAACACTATTACACACTGGCAGGTTTTAGCCCAGATAACACTACGGTACTGTATCTACAACAATAAAATTTGTTTTAACCAGAAATTAGTATATGTTTGGCTAGCATTGGCAAATTAAGTCACTGTCTGTGACTGACAAAAGTGTGTATGTTTTTTGTGTGTGTTGGTTGGGCTAGCCCTGGTCACACAACATTTTAAACACACTGACCTGGAATCGCAGGGAAGCTTAAGCAAACTGCTATACAATGGTTGTTTATGATCACCTGACACTGTCTGTGAGGATCAGCTCTGCCTGGACCCGTTGAGTGGAATGTGCTAACTGGATCCCTCACTATTGCATCAGAATTCAGCTGACAGGAGGACTTTTGCTAAATGTTTTGTGTTGTAGAGGACAATAGCACGCTCTGCACAGCAGCTGTGGTGGTGAAGGATGGAAACATGCTGGGCTGGTCGGCACTTCACCTGCGCACAGCACGCAGTCATTGTAAAACCCACCTTTTGAGCTATCCCAGTGAATAATCATGGATATTATTAGGAACATTATTTTGCTGTAAAGTCGTCTATTGAACAGTTTTTATTTATTTTCTTCTGGTAGCCTTGTTCATAATGTGCATGTTGATGTGGCTGCAGTTTCATGGGATATAGCACACTTTCTCATGTGGTTGAAGCCGTAGACTTAATTGAGCAAAATATGTTGGCGCCATGTAACATTGCTGCTGCTCCGCATTTTTATTGCACAAGACTATTACTATAGAATGTTAATTATGTAATCATTATCCAAGCATGCCTTTTTTTCCAGACTACAATGTGGATTGACCAACTGCCCTGTAATTAAAATTAATTATTCAGAAATGAATGTGATGACGAGCCTTTTCTAGGCGTGAATATGTTTCAGCTTAGTGATATCCTAGATTTGCTTCAAATTTGGATGTCAAAGTCCTATCAATTAATTTTTCTGAATGCTGACATGTTTATTTGTTTGGGTTCTAATGTTAACTGCTGGGGTACATGTGCAGGATTCTAACATTAACTGCTGGGGTAAATGTGCATGATTCTAACGTTAACTGCTGGGGTACATGTGCAGGGTTCTAATGTTAACTGCTGGGGTACATGTGCAGGGTTCTAACGTTAACTGCTGGGGTACATGTGCAGGGTTCTAACGTAACTGCTGGGGTACATGTGCAGGGTTCTAACGTTAACTGCTGGGGTACATGTGCACCAGAGGTAGTGGTTCAAAGAACTGGATGAACCTGGGCCACCTGAAGAACGTTTTGATATTATCATATTTCACTCACTTTCACGGTGCCTCTGTCAGATTCTGGGCTATTAAAAGAGCATGTACTCAGGAATGCTTGCCCTTAATCTACTCCCTAGTGCACTGGAGGGTACTTAACTGGGCCTGAGGACTCAGTCTAATAAAGGACTGGAAATGGAGACTCAATCATTCTGCCCACTTTGGAGATGTGCTAGCAATTCCTGATTGCAGCAACACTGATCTCGGACCTAAAATGGATCATTTTGTTTGAAGCACGGTTGGCTTTTTCACAATATAGGGTTATTCCTTTCATATCTTATTGTTGAATATTGCTTCCTTTGATAGATCTATGCATCAATAATAAACTGATTTTGGAACTACCACAACTTGTAGCTGAAGAAAAACATCAAATTAAAAAAAAATTATTGGCTCACATTTTATATCCAAGATTAGTTTTGTCGGAGATCTGTTCTCCTAATTGGCCAATCATCTATTTTAAGAAAATATTATTGGATTTCGATCAATCAGTACACCACCTTACTTTTTACATCAAACATAATTTAACGTCCACAGAATGAGTCATGAGCTAGTAAACCTGCACAGTTTCAGCTGGGTCAGTTGAAGGGTACTGTGTCTTGTGGTGAGGTCTTTTGTTCATGAGGTGTTGGCTCATGAATATGGGGTTTGTGGGAATGTGCTTGTTTTGCAGTTGAAATGAAAACCAACAACCTGTTTGTTCTGTTTATGAATCACAGGGAGGGAGAGGGCAGAGGTGGCACTGAGTGGCAGTCTGAGACTCTGGCCCCACTACTGACGCATCATCTCTGTCTGAGACAGAGCCTCTTATAAACATGAAGTACCCAGACAAGGTGACCTTCCAGCAGTTCTGGAACCGTTCTGAGTCATTTCTCTGTATGCACTTTTGCCCAAGGAAAAACTATCTGTGAAGATTGAGGCATGTTTGGCATCATGTATAGGTTTGTCGGCCTAAACATGAACCCAAACAAAGCCTGTCATTGGCCCTCACCTCACACACCTTCAAGGAAGCACAAGCCTACAAAAGTCCCAACCTTGTAAGTTTTCTTTGTCTTGTTAAATCACAGGTTACCATAATAAAATCTGAAAGATACAACAATGGTACTTGATCGATATAGTTGAGCAAAAATGAACTCTGTAATAGCGTATATTGAAATGTAACGCATCAGTCATTACCAATTGAATGCTTTGAGTAGGATTTCTTTTGGGATGTTAATTAGTTTATTCGTTGTCACAGAAGCCAAAAGGAGGACTGACTCCATGCCAAAAAAAATCCCGGAGTGATTTACGAAATGTGATTTTGAGCGACGTAAGTAAATCGGTTTCACAGTTGTATTTAGTTTAAGGTTTTCGTAACCCATTATTAATTGACAGCAGAGATTTCAAATATTATGCTAGCTAGACCCAGGTGTTAACCGGCGTTAGCCTAAGAAAAATTTCAGGGAAGCCCGGGAAAGACGAGTGGGACGAACGTAAGTTATGTAAACTATCTACATAACACGTGACTTAGCAACGGAAATGCCACCCACGGCCTCACCCGCCACACACCCACGAAGTGCTCAGATGGGAGCGAGCACGAAGCTACGGTTTGGATGATCTAACTTTTTTTGAGAACTTTATTTATCAATAAGAAGTTGCATTTTGAAATGTAATCTCATGGTCTTTATCACTTGTGGTATCAGAATGCCAGACCGTTTTTGTCTGTGTGAAAAATGCAGACTCTTATGTTAACGCGACCTCTGTAATTCCAGTATGTCAACGGAGTTTAGAGAAGTTATAGATCTTTGAGAGGTATGTACACTGTTCTCTGTAACGCCCAACGGCTGTGGCCTGGACTTTAAGCTTAAGGCCTATGCTACTTGGCTCCCTCCAGTCAGTTTGGTGGTTAAATGTCTGTTCTCCCCCTCTGGCCTGGGGAAAATGCTGAAGCATTTCCTACCCTGCAGACTGTTTTTCTCTCTTTGATTGGAGGAAATGAGGCAGCAGAATCTGAGAGAACATTTTTGGGTTTTCCTACCCCTCTGGTCTTATTTCTCAGACATTATGACAGAGGGTCTTCAGAGCAACAAGTAATTTGCCCTCCACAATGAATATTTTTATAGCCTTTGGCTTGTATTAAAAAATAGAGCTGGTCTTGCTTAGATCATTGACAATAGGTGGGCCTTGCTGTATACAGTGGGTTGACATGCTTCTTTGGTCAGCATTGCGTAACGCTCACAGTCAGCAAATCTGCAACTATGGTGCCTTGAAGAATGCACTATTGCCATAATTCATTGGAGTTGTGCCCTACTCACTCAGTTTAAACTTGCTGCAGGTAATGAGCATGAATTTCTCTGCAATTATTACACTGCATATGGTCTGTCAAGTCAGCTCAAATACCTTATAAACCTTGGCTGACTATGTTGTTATCTGGGCCCTTTAGGCAGATGAAAACAAGGAAGGGAAAACATGTCAGTGGTTTTCAGAATCTTTAGACAACATTTTTAATTGTCAAACAAAATATATGTAAGCTATCTACTCACAAAAAACTGTTTTTGAATTGTGTGCCAATTTATTGAATATCTCAATTCAGACCCTTTGCCATAACACTCCAAATTAAGCTCCTGTGTCCATTCGTCATTTTGGAAGGCAAACTTTATTGGAGTACATCTGTGGCAAATTTAATTGATTGGTCACATTTGTTTCCACACTTTACAGTGCATGTTTGAGCAAAAACCAAACGGTGATGTCCACGGAACTCTGTAGACTTCTGAGATAAAGTTATGTGAAAAGTTAGGAGGTCTGAACATTTTCCAAAGCCACTGTAAATATTTTACACGCAGGATAGAGCTCCAGAATGGGAGGTTCTCGTAAGTACTTCCCTTGTACATCCCTTCCTCAGTAGACTCCTCACCATGGTTTCCCAGACACAGATTTAGCGTAGTCCTGGACTGAACATCACGATCAATCAATAATGTCCATGTGAATATATTTTAAGTCACGGGCTATGCTCAATCTTTGTACGGGAAACCACACCTAAATGCATTAGTTCTTTTGAGATATGAAAAGTTAAGCATACGGTCCTGTTACATCCGCATCATCCCACTCAGGGCGGTAAGTGACTAGTAGTGCATCCTGGGATGTTTGGATGGTGTTCCCACAGGTGTTTTTCTATATACATAGTATGTATTTGGGTTATGCATCAACTCAGCCCCCCTGCTGTGATTAACTAAGACAAATTACAGTTCCCCACGTACCATGGCTGTGCTGTAGTGAGGCTGGGCAGTTAACAGTTTCTGGTCCTTAGCAGAATGAGCATCCGAAAGCTTTAGTACCAACTTTACCACCAAGTTCATTGGTTGAGTCTTGTCAAAAACTGGTCTTGAATGACCCCCTGCATCTGTTACCACGCCAGGGGAGTGTCAATGAGTCCTTTTCCCTCCTGACTGCAGTGTCACTAATGACAGGAAGCTCAATCTCTCACCATGTGAAAAAAACCTGTCCAGAATGGAGCGCACGTGGCCTGATGGCATGCTTATGCTACCTAGTATTTTGAATTCATTCTGAATCCGCATGGTTCACAACATTTTCGGAGATACTGCATTCGGGGTTTTCATTAGTTGTCAGTTTTAATCATCACAATTAAATGAAATAAACATTTGAAATATATCAGTTTGTGTGGAATGAATGTATACATTACAAGTTACACTTTTTGAATGGAATTGCTAAAATAATCAACTTTTTTTATGATATTCTTATTGTATGACCCGCACCTGTATATCAGATCATAGACCCAATGCCTTAGTTGTGCCTTATCAAAGATCTGTTTGAAATTGACTTGAATATTTAAAGGTATAGCCATCATAACCTTTGACATGGTGGATCATTTTCTTTTTATCAATTGAGGAGACTTTAAACCTGTTTTCTATGCTTTGTAGGGAGATCTTTAACCAAACAATGTATGATCCACTAAGACAGCTCTGATATTCTGGGGTATACAGTATGAGTATTGCCATAATCGACCCCATTGCCAGGAGAGCATAGTGAAATGAATCTGCCATAACTGTGAGGCAACTTTATATAATTATAATTAGTGGTAATTCAGCCCTGAGTTGGATGTCTTTAGTGCCCTGGAGCAATATGTTTCTAATGATGTCTACAAATATAATTCCACTTCAGTCTGCTGTTTATTCAGATTTCACCTCAATGAATTACTCAGAACAATCCTCCACATAGACTACCTGTCTAACTGCAGTATTTCCTTTCAGAATGTCTAAAGGCAATATTGGGTTTCTGAGGTTATTTTCCCCCCTGTGCAGGCTCCAGTGCGGTCAATGGGATGTTAGTGGTCTGGAGGTGTGCCAGAACTGAAGGAGCATGGTGAAGCACCAACCCCTGCAGGTCTACGAGAGACAGCTGTGTTTGTCATGTCTCACTGGGATCTACGGGTGTCGCTGGAAACGGTACCAGCGGTCACATGATGACACCACCAAGGTAAGTTTTAGATGCGACTCTGCACCTAGAGAACCTTACTGTCCTACCTTAATGACCATCATGTACAGGGACCACTTGGCTTAGCAGGCTTGGTAAAGTCCTCTCTCCTCAGTGGCGGCTTACAAGATCTTTTCTTTGCCCTTTTAGTTTAAGATCCTTCGTGAAAACTGCGCTGCAGCGGTGTCGTTCAGCAGCAGATGATGCGCGCTGTCACAGATTTGTCATTCTCACCAGCCGTCATTCACATCTGTCACCAAGTAGACTGAAGCTGTAGCCCTGTCACACATTCTGACAGAAGTTAGTCCTGCCGCAAGAAATGCCACTAATAGAAACGAGTCAACAGACCTGTGTGTTGAAAGGTTTTTATGTGAGACAGTTCAGGCGTCTAGATTGTTGAAGTGACATCCAGACAGTATTTAATAACAGTAGTCTTCCCGAGGTGCGCTGTCATTAACTAATCAATTTTCTGAGCCGGGCCAGATTTAGTAAAGGGACATCCTGCCTTGATGGAAACTGGTTATGGGAAACAATAAACTCTGGATGACCTCTGGTTTAAACCAATAATGAACTCCCGTTATTCTAGTGTATTCAAGCTGTTGAACCAAGCTGCCTCTTATTGGTCCGTGCCAGGTCACTGTAGGATTAAACCACCAATCTGCATCTTGTATCAACCTATTAATTCTGCCCTAATTTGGCCTGTGTGTGAGCATGCAGTGGATCGAGGCAGCATCCCTCTTGGTTGCCATGTGTAACCCTACATTTTATTCAGGAAGAACCACGTCCATCCTTTACTAGATAAGGCCTTCCTCTAGGTCAGTGGGCTTCTCACTGCAAGCAACGTTGGCCTTGCCTTACCACCCTCATGTACTGACTGTATAAACCTGGGTTTAAAAATCCAATTGAAATGATTTATTGCAGCAAAAACATTTCCTCAGTGGATGTTCCATAAAGCTACACAGCCCAGGTCTGTCTGCTAGCGATCTCATACAGTATTATAAGTTACTCATGAAAAATGAGGGCTGGAACACAACAGTCCTTCCAGCAGCTGGTCTGAGACACTAAGACAGATCTAAAGAGAACGGACAGGGCGGAAGAGTGTGTCAAATAACACCCCATACATATTCATTAAATGTGAAATAGGTCTTGAAGGGCTCCAAATTAGGAGAGAGGAAAGGAAAATGTAGCTCTTCCTCAGGGGTGGGTAAGATGCATTGCAGTGTCATCGTAAAACATATGTCCAACTCTCCCTTTTCTATTAATAGGAACAAGATCTCATCCTGTCAGCGATATACATGCAGGTCTGCCGGATGGATGAGATTTAGTTTTTGACCTTTTCATTTTTTTTACTGGGCCATGGCCAGATGAAAAGAAAGGTAACACTAATAGAAACAACAAAATGATATGGATTATTTTCATCCTTTGGTGGTAATAGGATCCCGTGGTTCTGTGGTGCTGGTAGATGCGTTACTGCAGAGTCAGGTGTGTCTGTGTGTCTGTGTGGTCGGTCCAGCGTTCTGTGTACATGTTGGGACCCGAAGGCGGCCGTGCAGCTTTGTCCCACAGTGGCCATATGACTTTGACCCACCTAGGGAGAATGGACCTGTCATCAGACTGTCTGTGTTGTGCCTCCCATGGTACAACGTGTCATTGCCAGTCTCCTCTGCCAGCCTTTGCATCCCAACCTCACACCCCCACTAGACCATGTTTCCATAGCCTGTGTTTCTGTGTCTGCCTACCAGCCATTTATGGAAGTACTGAATGTATGAATATCGTATGAATTACTATTTAATATAATAATACAGTCCAGTGATGGAAGTATGTCTGTTAACATTTAGTTTGTTTGGATTTCCGTTAATGTGCGTCGACCAGCCAAGGCCCTAGTGCTACAGCCACTGTAACTGCTGTGCTTTCACATGTCGCTTTCTGCCACAGCAGTGCTGAATACTAATGTCTCATGGGCAGATGAGCCTGCTGGAACGTTCCTTACATCTTGATGTACTGAACAGTTGCAAAAACGTTGGCCATATACAGTGCCGTGCAAATGTTTTTCTCCCCTTCCTGATTTTCTCTTAGTGCTTATTTGTCACACTGAATGGTTTCAGGTCTTGATACAAATTGTAATATAAGACGAGGAGAACCCGAGTAAACACAAAATGTAGTGTTAGCAGCAGCTGGCCACGTGTGAAATAGTGATTACCTGTTTTCTCAGACTCATCGTTTGGGGCCTCTGACAGCCCGACGTGATGAGTGATGAACATGAATTCACAGTCATAGGGTCACGTTGACGGTTAGTGTGCCAGCACTCCAGGTCATGTGACATCCCATCTATGCATATTTAATGACCCTAGTGCCCAATCAGTGTTGCTTATCAAAAGAAGGTATCGGTTACATGATGTGATGTTTGAACGTGACAGTGGGCATCCTTCATCCGTGACCATGAGAAACTCAAGTTCATACTGTGAAATGGACTTGCATTATAACGCCCTAATTCAGAACAGAATAAGGTAGAGGAGGCGTGGAATGCTGTCGTTTCACAGTGCTGGGTAAAGAACAGGCCTTAGTGCCTGTGCCTCCCTCTCTTTGTGAACCTGTGTCTTGTCTGTGTTCGAGCGATTTTCATGAAAGGCATCCCACGTCGCTGCAAGCTGATCGGCCCTCAGTAATTATTGAGAGTTTTTCCATTTAGCCAGTCTTTACCTGGGATACAGTGGGTCTAGAAATTGGAAAAGCATTGTTCTGTTAAATGGCATACAGCAGGAGAAGTCAACTCCAGTCCTGGAGGGCCAAAATACTTCTGAATTTAATCCTGTCATTTTAGTCCTCAAGAAAATTTGACCTGGAACACCAGATGAAGGCAGTTAAATTTCAGATAGAAGCCAAACTTGGAAACAATTTGTTCGTCTAGGACAGAATTTGCTTACCCCTGCAAACCAAATGCATCATACTGAAATCCTGGTTAGTTTTTGTCACAAGGCTGCGAAGACAACCAGAAACATCCTGCAAGGTAACATTTTCCTAGCAGATTTTTTAAATGTTTTCCTGTCAAGTCTTTCCCCCTTTAGTTGCCCACTACAGTACAAATTTAAAGGCTGAAAACCAGCAGATTTACAGTCATGAGAGGTATTTCCTATACAAGTTATTTGGAGTTTAAGTGGATGTCTTCCTGTGGGACTGGGCCAGGAGGGCAGAAACGAATGATAATGTGCAAAGATAGTGTTTGTGGGCCCAGGATCATATCCAGCACTAATCCTCGAACGCCCCAAAACATGTCACTGTGACGAGTTTACTCTAATAGGAGATGACCGCACCAGCAGACGCTAGGACAACTGAATGAGGGGCATCTGTGATGACGTGTTAATAATCAATCTTTAGAGAAACTAGCAATCACATTCCTACAGTAGGTTTTCTATTGTCTGCAAATATTAACAGTGACTTTCAATTAATTATTTTCTCTTGATTTCTGTGCTAAAATGTAGATATAGTCTGTGAAAGCAATCGTAATCTTTGTTAACATTATTTCCCCTGATCTATAGGCTAGTGACAGGCCTGTGTATGCACCACGCTTCCAGTCCAGTTGTGCTCACTTGTTATGAAACCAATAAAAGCTATTGATTTAGCGGATTCTTTGAGAAATCTGACCATGTTGATGACACACCAATGCATAATTTTAGTAAAGCCTAGACCAGCTTAAGCCTTTAAAGATGGACTCAATGAAATGACATTGCCACAAGCAGCCTTTCAATTTCTGAGATAATCTGAATGCAAGACTTCTCATGGTCACACAGTATTTGCACGTCCACTTCACGCTCTTACAGAGTTGTAGCCATTGGGCCACATGGCAGCAAAGTTGTGCAGTGCGGTTCAGCGCTCTGATTTGTTGCTGAAACCCACCCAGTACTGCTGACTTTCTACATCTACAGCATGTAGCTTCATCTACGTTCTTTTACCAGCACGTGATGTGCTCATCAAGGCTTCCTGGCAAAGTGCCTGGGTATGGAGTGTGGAAGTGCATCGTGGTGGAATGCTCCCTAACTGTGAGCTGTAACAACACTGAACTGCCAGCATTCTGTCATTCAAACTAGTCATAAATATTAATACTGGACAAGGAGGGGAAAGGAATCTTAAATTCTGTTTCTCCAGGGTGAAGAAAATGTGTCCTGTTGGCTGGACGATTTTAATCCCCCTTAGGCGGTTTACTCTCTTCTGTATACAGATTTGCAGTGGTAGTCTGTACAGATTATTTAAACAGGAATTATTTCATATAGATGTTATTCAAATCTGTTCAGCCCTTTCAACAGGACAAACAGCAGGCCCTGTCTGGCTACCACGCCTTGTGTTTTCCGTTATACAGTCCTGTGGAAAAGTCTTACATCCAGACTAAACCTATCGTGGTCGTGCCACCGCGTGTGCACAATATTTTCTTTCTCCACCTGACATGATAAGGACCATGCAAGCCAAATGGCCAAATCAGGTGTTGATCAACTATTTACATTTTGGTACTGGTTGAAACAATCTGAATTGCTGTTGCTGGCACTTTTAACTGAGATCCACATTGTGTTTTGTCATACCCGAAACACGTATTCCTTTTTCCCCCAATAAATATTAGTTGAATGTTGACTCTGAGTCATCCAAAATCATGTATTCCACACACTTAATGGAAAATGTGTGTTGTTTTTTTGGTCATATTTGAGTAATTCATCTTTCAGTGACCCATGTGGGGTGAGTGTTTGTGTGAACCAGCGAGGGAGGGATTGGATCCAGGTTCTGTTTGAGTGCCTAGCAACGCAGAAAATCCTTGACGCAGGGGAGCAGTTTAGATACATGAATTGAATAAACATGTTTAAATTCGCTTTGCATCACTTGCGCACACCGCATGGCCAGCCTAGTTAGCATGTTTGGCCAAGTTTAAGCGATTTATCTGTCCAGTAAGTATTTGTTTGAAAAGAACAAAAACACCAAAAATAATATGAACCAAAAACATTCATACTATAAAAAGTAAACAAAATGTAATGTGTTTCTAAAGTCTGGTTTCATGAAGCCCCATTGAAATGGCTATGCTCCTAATAAACCGTAAACCAAATCGATTTCCTCACCCTGCCTAAGATATGTTACCACCAATTGCAATCAAAATTTTGATTTAGATTGTTTGGGGTGCGGGAAAAACTGTTCTTTCTGTTTTAATAGGATTGAATCAGAAGTTACTTTCATATTTTCTTGTCAACCAATAATTTGTTTTTTACCTGCAAAGATGTTTTAGAAAGATTATCACGAAGTACACCTTTCACACCAAATATCTGTTTTGTGTGGCTTCCCTTAGAATGCAAAACAATTTGCTTTAGTAGGCTGCTTTCGGAATAAATAAATAAATGGGAATAAATTCTTCCAATCTTCTTGGAAGATTTGCCTTAACTTTTTGACTTTGGCTGATTTTGTTTGGGCTTTTTGTTTTTCTTGATGTAAGGGATCTGAGGGGTTTCGATTTAATACTGTGGTTTTCATCATCTGTAAGTCTTTTAGCCAAGCACTTATTCATTATGTATTTTAACAAATTAATTTTAAAAGATTATTTTCAGCGTTCTTTATTCCATAGATTTACCAGATCTTTAACAGCTTTGGTTGAAATGCACCCACAACTCTTCTGACATATTGGTGTCTTTGTGAACAAAGAACGTCAAATGTATATTCTCTCCATACTGTATGTCACTGGTTGTCACTCCATGTCTTTCATGTCCTGCAATAGGGGCCTCTATGTTACATAACATTATACATTGTTGATTTATGTAACGAAAGATGTATTGGAAATCAAATCCTCAATTTTGCCACTAATGAATGAGAATGTTTTAAATGGATTCTTCCATTTATTCCGGATTCCCGTTGTTTTGTTGACTTTAATCACATAGCCTAGCATGTATTGACAAGTGAGAGTCTACCTTCATGTTATCTTTTAGCCTGCATGCCCATAAAAGTCAACCAGAGAACATCCTTTCAGAAGTGGCATTTGACCGTTTTACCACCCTAGTGGGATTTCTCAGTGCACGTACTCTCTTGTTCTAGTGTGTAGTCAATTCAGCCAGTCAGTGAAGTTACCAAAAGTTTCCAATGTTTTCCTGAACATCTTCACTTCCTAGATCTGTGTGTGTGGATTTGTCGGCTCATACGGGTGCACGCCTATCAGCACAGGGATGGACGGGCACATGTCAACTGGAAAGGGCACTGTATCTTAAAGAGACTTGCTCTGCACAGGTTGACACTTACCTGTGCATCTGGGACATGCTGTTGGTCTTCTGGGCCTTGGTCCTGGGTCCTGGGTGGGTTGACATTTAAATAATTTCCAGGAGCAGCAGGTGTTACGCATTTATGGGATTAGGGCTGTGAGAAGCTGTGGGACATTCAGGGACAAGTCCACCAGCTGCTGGTTTGGCCTGGACACTGTGGAGACAGGGTAGAGAGTAGAGCATATCACTGTCCAGGGACATCGTGTGGATGGATGGGAGGGGGACATTCGGCCTGTGTTATAGTCAGGTCTTTCTCTCTGGTACTCTCTTCAGCGCTTTCTCTCACAATTAGACATAATGCACCTGTCCTGGTCCCAAGATGCTTTCTATTATTCTTTTTTTGGCACATGCAGATAGTTGTGTGACAATGTACTTAGGCAGAGTAAGTGGTCAAGGGAATTTTAATTAGGACTTGAGGGACACCATTTTGATGTACAGAAGCCATTGGTGAAATTAAACTA
Source organism: Esox niger (assembly GCA_016801105.1). NCBI lineage: Eukaryota > Metazoa > Chordata > Actinopteri > Esociformes > Esocidae > Esox > Esox niger. The sequence goes on from JACXGJ010004807.1 coordinate 28,813, forward strand.
AACTAAAATCATGTTTGGTAAATATTCCCCACCTTGTTCAGACTGGATTGAGTCTGGACAAGGTGCCATTTTATGATTAGACAATCTTCTGTTCAAGACTGGTTGTAGCATTACTTCATTACTTCCAAATTCATGAATGGAATTGGTAACTGACTCAAAAACAATTTCAAAGACTAGACTGGTGCAGTCATTTTACCTCAAAGAACCTGTCAATGGTCTCTTTCCTAACAGAATGTTTAGATCTGTGCAATAGTTCATATTTTCTACAGCACTAATACTTCCTTTGTTTACAATTATTCTGCATTCCCAAATGGTGTCAATCCACATCTATTTCTGCATTGACTTTCTTGCTTTGTTAGATGCATTTAAACATTTCGGGATTTAAACAATATTAATTTTAGAATTTCTTTACTTATAAAAATACAAAGATATTTCATTACAAACACTTTGTAGTTGGCCAGCTATAGTCATGTGAAAAAGTAGACCACCTGGATACCTGTTTGCAATTGCATGAAAGAAGTAAAGGTGCTCCTCAAAAAATTGGAATATTGTGAAGAAGTTTTGGTCATAATTCAAATAACAATGTGACACCTTTTATATTCGAGATTCATTACACATAGTGAAACATTTGACGTTCCAATCTTGATGATTACAGCTTATAGCTCATGGAAATAAAAAAATCTCTATCTCAAAATATTAAATAAATTTATAATAATTTGAGATGCTGGATTTTTTATTTCCATGAGCTATTAGCCATAATTACCAAGATTGAAAAAAGGTTTAAAATGTTTTACTATGTGTATGAAGATGTCACTTCTCCACAATATTCAAATATTTTGAGACGCACCTATACACATCTTTAACAGCTAGTGTTGCCTCCTTTGGCTAAAATTACTTAATGTAGCTGTTTCTAGTAACGGTCTATCAGTCTCTTACATTGACTGGGTGAACTTCTTGCCCACTCTTCTTTACAGTACTGCTTTAACTGTGTCATTTGAGGGCTTAGAGTATAGGCTAGTGTTTATATTTTATTTTCAGGTGGATAATATAACACTGCAATTTCAGTAATACAAAGTAGTTTTTTTTTTTTACCCTCATCTTCTGACATCGAGAGCACTTGTTTTCTACAGCTACAAGAGTGTCCCTGGTTTGGTGAGTGTTCTGCCCTTCAACAGAGCGTGGAATGTGTTGAGCTCATCAGGGAGGGTGGCATCGGTTTGAACCATGCAGTTCTATTCACCTTTGTAGTCCGAGATGGTGTGTAGCGTATGCCATATGTCTTGTGAATCTGAGTTGTTAAATGTGGATTTAAGCCAGAGTCATTTATCGGGTCTTTAGTTTGGAAGACCTTATATTTATCTTGAATGCGTTGCATGCAACAAATAGTTTGGGTACAGACGTTCAGCCGGATCGGGGTTTCCAAGGCATGATGCTGTTGCACTCGAAGCTCCTGAGTACACATACCTTGGCATGGAGGATTCAAGCTCAGTCTGGGCTCACTGATCGTGTTCTTACTCTCGGTTTAAACTCTAAAAAGGCCAGCCCGTCTCCCTAGCCTCTCCTTCCTGCTGTCCTGTCATTACTCTTTTTTATGGAATGTGTTACTGAATGGTTCTTAACCCCATTGGCTATAATTAACAGATATTTGCTTGTCAATAATGACCAAGTTTCCCAAGGATTAGACTCTTAAGAATCTGTATTAGTGTGTGACAAAGCATCATACTAATACTGTGTTCACTGTCTTGTTTGGCCATGTTTACCTGGGTACACCAGCATTAGAAATGGGTACACCTACCCACCGATGCATACAGCCAACGTTGAAGGAAAAAGAAAACGAATACAACTGGCCTTCCAGCAAACAGGGAAGGATGAGGTTAACATTTTGAGTTGAATCTTAGCTGTATGGCCTGCCTAAGGGCGTGGCCATCTTGCCAACATTGAGACAGTCATGAATTGCATTTTGTACCAGAGAATTCTTGTGTGATGCCATCTGTCAAATCGAAACCACAATAGAATGGCTCCAAAATATTAAATGGAAAGTAAAAGAATGGCAGAGTAAAAGCCCAGATCTCCGTCTTAATGCAGTGGTGACTTGAAGCAGATTGTGCATGTTAGAAAGCCCTTGAATCTGACAGCTGAAGCAGGATTGTAAAGAGGAGTTGCAAAAGAGGAGACAGCAAAAGAGGGAAATACCAGCTGTAGAAGCTAGCGTCGAGTTATTCTGCAGTATGAACTTGCATTTCCTTCGATTTTTTTTAATTAAATGGTTACAAAATATAATGTTTCAGTTAGATTTTTTTTTTTTAATTGTATGACTTTATCTGTTAGTGTGGAAGTCAAGATTAGAAATCCCAAAGTCCAAAAATACTTTTTCAGGGAGTGTACTTGGATCATATGAATGCACGTAATCAAGACAAATTGTTTACGTAATCTTTCACTCTGCTTATCTTTACTATATTGAAGACATTGCTAGGAAAAATATTCGTTTTTAAAACCAGCAAAATATAAAGTTTTGGACAAGGATCTGTAGACTTTTCCTAGGCACTGTATGAAACCGAAAACATCTGAGTTCAAAGCTGGCTGTGTTGAGTCTTGCTCTGCTTCAGATGTCCAACTGAATTCCATTCAAGTGCCCGTCAGATGCCTGCATGCTTGATGTAGTGGACCCAGCCCTCCGGGGTTAGTTTGGAACTGGCTCATTCCTCTGCTGAGCTGCAGTCAGAATCTAGGCTACTGTATGGTAGGGGATTTCTTCAGACACATTATCATCATCAGTGTTTAGTAAATCAGATTTTTGTTACCTTGCTATTGCAGTAAGTTCCATCATTCACCTTTTCAGATTTGAACTTGGTTCCAGTTTTGCAGACACATTAAGCCGAATGATTTCCATTGAGGTTTATTGATATTTTTTGTCCCGGACTAGGCTTAATCCTTGTCCTCAAAACCAGCCTGCAGAGTTAAAGGTGACAAATGACAGTGTCACTGTATGTGTGAAAGCCTTAAATGGCTGCACTGCATTTGTTTTGATTTCTTTTATGATCGTCACGTCGGTGGGCTCATTAGGGGGCTGGTGAACAGTGTGTGTTTGATCAATGTCTTTCCTATGCAGCTATTTTGCGGTAGATCTAGAAGCTACCTATTGCCTTAAAGAAACAAATTGCCCAGGCCCAGCAGATCCTCTGTAATGAATTTGCTGCTGAGATGGTAAAGGAAACTTTCACATTAAAATAATCAATACAATTATTTTACAGTACACTCCGGAGTCTGACTGCTGGCTGTTTAAAATACCGGCTAAACCAAGTCCAATATACATTTACTGACCAGAGTATAACTTCTGAAATCACTAAGAACTTTCTGTTAGAAATGTTTAATTAAAACTGTCTGTAAGGCATATTTCCTGTTTTCCATTTAGCCTCGGCTCACATGTTTGACTACCTCTGCGTTTGGATGAAAGCCAATGTAGCATTTAAGAGAATGGATGACATTTAAGTCATTTTGTTATTTTCTGATATTGAGCAGTTATACAAGTGTTTATGTTTCCACGGTAGAGAAGTAATCCCTGATCCATTTTATCCCTTTATTTTTAGCCTTGTTGTATTCCATCCAGCCTGCCCAGTTGTCTTCCAAAGCCAGACCTTGGTTAGACCATGATACAGTATTCACAGACAGCATGGCTGAACTGTCTGACTTACGAATTCTTTGCGTTTTCTGATGTTTTTTTTATAGAATCTCTTTTGTTCATGTAAAACGTTTACACAGACCCGTAGTTCAACGTCATGCGAACCTACTGAAAATGGTAAACAACATGTAAGATAGAGTTCACCAAAATCGACTAATCCATGCCGTTCTATAACATATATTAAGCATTGAGCATATGGAATGTAAATATATTAGAGGTCCAATCTTTTTTTTGGAACGGTTCAGGTGGTGGGACTTCTGGTCATGATTGACCTGCACTGTGTGACCGTCCATTGCCGGTGGATAATTTTTGGAACAGCAGGTGACATGGAAGGGAGGGTCAACAGTTGAACAGTGCCTGCTCGCTAGCCATTGTCATGGAAAATGTTGGGAATGGTCAACCGAATTGTCGCTGGTAGTGTTACAGACTCATAATACCACTGATGCATTATAAGACAGAGGCAATGGGAAATCCAATGGGAGGCTAATCATTTCAGATGGACGATTATACTTAAGTTGCATTCCAGAGGGCATTTCTACAGTGTGGATCGGGCCTTTTTGCAAACCTAATCAAGTCAGCCCACTCTGCTGGTCTTAACTGGCTGTCCATCAGCTTACAGACTAAAGTGTGTGGGAATGCGAATAGCCCTGGTCGTGCACCAGCACTGAGTCTAAGAACAAGTAGTATATGTGTGAGTAGGGATTGCCTGTCATAGGATCATCTGGCTCACACTTTCTATGTGTCCCACCATTTAAAACTCTACGCAATATTGATGAGACTCCCGACTCCTTTTGATTGGTCGGTTCCCAAACTGCAGTAGAGGACAAACACGAGACCCAAACCTAAACTGATGTTTAGTCACGCAGTACTGTAGTCATTATGCTGCAATTTCTGTGTATATATTTGGGATTAATGTGACAGACAGAATAATAATGCTCCTAATTTTGAAATTCAGAATTTATTTTACATTTGAACGACTTTTCTAAATGCATAATTATTGCATTCAATATCTGAGACTCTACACTTGCAGAAGAACATCTCCCAAACTGCCAATTGAAAATATTTTCTGAGGATTTGTCTCTAGCTACAGATTGACATTCCAATCCCCTCTCTCAACCACAGGATTAACAAAATGGTATCCATGACCCAACATTGTCAATACTTGGATGTGTAGCAACATGTGACTAATACTACAGGGTGTTGACAAAATATTGGAAACACCTAACAGTATATTAATATCAATGACCTAATAAGGATTTCAGCCACCATTTGCATTCAGAACAGCTCTAGTCCTTGGAATGCTGTTATACAAGTCCTGAACTGTCTGTAGTTGGATGTAGCACCCTTCAAGAAGAAAAGCCTGTAGGTCTTTTGGGTAAGAAGGAATATCTCACGAAGAATTTCTAATTACGGTCTGTGTTTATCATTCCTTATCAATATATTCCAATAGATAGAATAAATAGTCTTCCCACATCCAAAGTGCACTGGCTTCTCCTCCCTCATCGAAGTTTTTTTCCTCCCCCGAATCTGTTCAATCCTGTTGCGTAATAATCTTCCCTGTCCAAAACACGTGCTGTAGTGTCTCCGCGGTACAACTGCTGTTTGGCCTGTGCGGAAGTCGGCATAAACACATTAAGCTCGCTACCCAGTACCTAGGGATCGGCTGGCATCTGCCACCCTTCCGCCTTGCTCCTTAACATCCTGTGCCAACCCCAGCCCATGCCCTACCTGGCACAGTCATCTGAGGGGAATGTCCAGAGTCCAGACAGCTGGTTTGTACTGTTATGATATTGTATATCAAAGTGTGCTTAAATAATTTGCCATCCAGGCCGACAGCCGTACTACTTTTTGCTGATAGAAATGTATAGCTGGATCAGATTCCGCCTTGCTTTTATTCCTAAAATTTCGGATTTTCGCAGTTCTCCTGAGTGAGTGAAGAGTTTCACAGTGGCAGGGTGAATTCTAGACAGATTATAGGTGCCTGAAATCATATTCCCTGTGAGTGTTGTTGTTTCCCATGTTTGTTTGTGCTCTACCTTTATAATCTGATGTAGCTAGCTTGCACGGTTTAAATGTTTGCTGTCATTCCCAGTTTTAGCCCGCAGTCTATGTCCAATCTGCACTGTCAATCAAAATGACTGGCCAAATAGACAGTGACTGGGACTGAGTTAGGACAGATGGCATAATGTAGACTGGCAGACTTCTAGGAGACTGGTTGCTTACATTCTGTTGTCAGTGTTGCTGAATGGCGTGCCAGTCTGGTTGGTTTGCTTTTCTCATCAGTCTTTTGATAACTTGCTAACAAAGGAAGTAATACATTTATCATAGCATTTTCAGAAATGTTTTCCCTCACCCGTTAGAAGAACCAATTTCAACACAACACTGGTGGAAGGGTTTTTATTATAATGTTTTGTGTTTGGTACGATGTTGTGTGTTCCAGTGGGAGTTTCTTTGGTCGGTCATCCTGTTCTTCACCTTCTCTCTGCTCCTGGTCTGGTTTTACTTCTGGTGGGAGGCGCACAATGACTACAATGAGTTCAACTGGTAAGTACTGATGTAGTTGGGATGTTTTAACTAGGGGTCTGCAGGGAATATACATGTGGTCAGCAAGTACTCTTTCTATAGTGGTTAATGAAACCCAACTAGGGATGCTCCAATAAAAAATGATTGGCTGATGTTCAATATAGTACAGTTAACCGTTACTGATATTCGTCAGTTCTGTGACCTGGAATACTTTGTCATGAAATAAAACAAAACAAATTTTGCTTCTTTGAAATGCAATTTCAGTCGTATTGAAGTTATCTTTCTGTATATTTGAAATAACAAAATTTACACAAAATAAAATAATGACACATTCTCATTCTGTAATTGTAAGGTATACAATGCCCTGATATAAATGTACAAAACAAGGTATAATGACATATGTGACAATACTGCATTAGGGAAAAAGTAACAGTAATAGAACAATAGAACGTGTGTTTAAGGCTACATTTACACAGCTTTTCCAATTCTGATATTTCCATTATTAGTTATAGATATGATCTAACTAGTCAAAAGACCAATTGGTAAAATGTTTTAATTGGGCTGTTTTTGTGTGTGGATGTGGATGTGTGGGTGCTGCAAAATGGGACTCTATCCACTTTGTGTATCTCTTTTCTAATGGTACTGTAAGGGGAGATGTCCTTTTCAGAACAAGGAATCGATGACTGACCCGTTAACATAATGCTTCTTGCGCTATCATTCTCATTACTGAGAAGCGACTGCAGCCATTTGCTCTAAGCAGCTTCTTTTGTTGTCTTTGTCTGTCCGTTTGCTGTATTTTATGGGTATAATTAAGGCGTAGGATCCTCGATGAGGACACTAGAACACATGTCTGCCCTGGGAGTTTTTGTGTCAGGGGTTAGAATTTATGGTCAGACCTTTTATTTTCCTAGTTTCACAGACCCCTGTTGCTGGAAGATTTGACCTGGTTAGAAGCTGCCCTTATCTAGAGTCAGCGTCCGTTCCCCTGAATCAAAATCGTATCACTGGTGGCTGATCTCATACCTGATCAATTGAACATGCTCCTGGGAGCCCGGCTGTCCATCAGCTCCCAGACCAAAGCAGCCTGACGGCCGATCTCCCCTGGTGTCTCTGCCATGCTACTAATGTGGATTTGCCTTTTCATTTTGCTCCACTCCACAGGTTTTTATATAACCGCTCAGGGGAGTGGAGCGACGGGACCATTCCAATCCTGGCCAGCACCGCTGCCGGCTTTACCTATATTGCATTTTTAATGGTGAGTCGTGTGGTGTCATTAAACATTCACAGTGAGGTGCCGTTGATATGGTCCGTGTCTTGGCCCAGGTAACAGCCAGGTATTTGTAGAGTCGGATTCTGGTGAAACACCCACAAGACGTGTTGCAACCCGCCAGGCGCGTTTGTGCCAAGTTACAGTTGAATGTATTGGCGGCAGAGGCAGCTGTTGATCTGTTTTGAAAACAGTGGTTATGGAAATTGGTAATGTATTAATGTTGGCGTGCGTGTGCTTGTGTGTGCGTGCGCCTGTCTGCGTGTGCGTGTGGTTGTCAATCTTTTCAGATTTTAGCACTTTGTCACATAGCGGTGGGGCAACAGCTGAACCTTCACTGGCTGCACAAGGTAATGTGTGTGTTGGTGGCCATGGATGTGTTATAAAGAACAACTGTGTGCCTTAGAAGCTTTCTGTGCATTATGGAATATGATGAATAAACAAGTCTCAGTCGGGCTGTGTGTGAGTATAATTTCCGACTTAAATTTCATATATTTCTTACATGCTTGTTTGTTCGTTATGGTGGGATTCCTTTGTCAGTAAAATGAGTTGTGGTTCAAATGGTGATGGAAACAATTGTGCACAAATAAGATCAGACGCTAATATGTCGTGTGATCTCCCACTATGACTTGGGAAAGTGTGCACTTTATATGGCTGCAGTTGAAATGCGGCAACTTTAGCATGAACAACCGTGGTGGTGAATTTGCACCCTTCATATAAACATTGAGGGTGGCATTCAGGCGATTGACGAGTGACTGCTGGTCAACAATTAAAAGGAAACTTGCTCTTATCCAAAAGAACCATTTCCTGTAAGTTAGCCTTTGATGTTGTTCTTGCGAGCTGTTGGCTAGAGAGCTTTGGCAGTCACCAAATTGGGAAGAGACCAGAGTGGGCACATGGCCATCAGACACAACAAATGTGTTAAACCATCGGTAGAGTTGAAAATGGCGTGCGTTTTTTAATTCAGTGTATGGAATTTAACTACAAACGTTTATGTGCCATATGTAACCACACAAAGCATTTCATTATTTGAACATCAAATGTTCAAATGAGAGTCTATTGAAACTTGGGTGGAAGCCCAGCTGGTGTTTATGGCCTGAAGCCCGGGATTGAGGTCATGGTTCCCCAAGTGTTGGGACTGATAACAGCACCTTGATGTCACAGCATCACAACTTCCTCTGCCTGAGTCCATCTGTGTCACTGACTCTGCCTGTTTGGCCCCATAGATAGGAGTGAGTGCTGCCCTGTTGACCACTGCCATCGGATTCATATCTGTCAATCAAACATGGGGAGAGGAGTGGGCAGTCATCCCCATATCGCTCCAGGTTAGTACACACTTTCCCCTATATATATCCAGGTGAACTCACTTCCCTGATTTATATGCTTACAGATGGGATCTGTTTTGATAAGGTTGTTTTGAAATGAATCCAATTCTAACAGACGTAAATTAGTCTGACATGTTTTCAACTCTAGTCTTGGAATTTGGCACAGCAGAGTTTTACTTAACTCAAACTACTGGAGGCATAATTATATGATTGGTTGACTCAGTGGAGAGCCTAGTTGCGGGAGGTAGGGGGTGGGGGTTCTGAAGCTATTTCAAATTGACTAAATACTGACGTTTTACCAGGTAGGCTAATTCTTGCCATTATCCTTAACACTAACCTCAACCCTAGACCTAACCTAACTGTTTTACATTTTAACTTTACTCATAATTTAGAGACTTCAGATTTGAGAACTCCTCCCTCTGAGTCAAAAAAATCACATTAATCTCTGCCTTCAGAGCAGATCTGCCTCATGTACATATTTGAGTATGTAAAAATCCTCAACCTGGGAATCGGACTGTATGAATAATGCAAAATATATTTTTCCGAAGAAACAAGGTTGCAATTTAATGTTTGGAGACGAAAGGTCAAACCGACAGTTCTTGATAACAAAATCAAAACATTGATATGTTTATTAGCATGATAAGAATATTCCTGGAAAATGTGGCGACACGAGTAAACAAATGACAGAGAGGTCAGTGGAGTGACTGACTGAGTGGCCACACCTCTCCAAGGGCTAATTAGCATTACGCTACGTTTTCTGAGACTCATCATAAGAGACTCACAACGCTAGATGATTTAGTTTTGTTAACTTGCAGATATCGATAGCTCCAGACGCCAACTTCTGAGGTAGCGTGAGCCATATTTTTTATCAAGCCCCCCCGAAAGTTTGCAGATGTAAAGCCACTTTTGTTGGAACAGTAAAAATGTCCGTGTGCACGTGTTCTGTTCTATTGACGGCTACAATCCTGCACAGTACGTCTCCAACATGCCGGTATAAGTTCAAACGCTTTGGAAATGATTAAGCAAATCAAGATACGTCTACAGAGTGTTATACTGTTTTACTAGAAATTACTGTGCCCACTTGGGGCTTATTTACATTACAATGCACTTTCATAAAGGAGCCTTCAATTGTAGGGCGATCTTTCAATTTTGTGCTCTCGCTGTCGAGGAACTGTAGCCAACAGACTTATAGTTTATTGCATACAGCCCTCCTTCCCTCTTAAACCCCAAATCACAATTTGGGTCAGGTGGGCGGAATAAATCTTGTACTTTTGCCAACAATAACCAGCAACGTTATGAAATGTTGTCCTAGTGTCAGCCTTGTGTTGTTCAGTGTGTGTAGATGAGCTGGGGTTTGTGTGCTAGTTATGACTGTGTAAGTGGGTTTACAGATTTATATTGTTGAATTATTTGTGATTATAATGATTCCACAGCCAGCCATCACCACTGAATGATTTTTACTAATGTCCCACCTTTGACCCTGAACCATAGTTATGTGACAATATAAACAAAAACAACTGTTCTCTGCTTCCCTGTCCAGGCCACTGGTCCCTTCCTACATCTGGGAGCCCTGGTGGCCGTCACTGCTTTAGCCTGGCTGGTAGCTGGGCAGGTTGCCCGAGCCGAGAAAACAAGTAAGCCGTCCAACCCTGATCATGTTCCTGTCCATGTTCTGACCGTGTCCCCCCTGATCAAAGCTCACACAGCCAGAGGACTTGCCTCACAGAAGCAAGGGCGTTTAATGATTAACACCATGTACACAAAGGGAAGGCCTCTGTCAGGGTGGCAGTGGTATAAGGCATTCCTCTGCCCTCATGTGAAACCACCAGTCCACAGGACCTCGTTAGGTCTCTGTGGACTGTTGATAAGGCCAGTTAGACATCACATACCAGGAAAAAAACCTTCAGCTTTTAGGCAAGAGCAAATACTGTGTGACTCAGGTATGAGTCAGTTATTGTCTCTGGAGGTAAGTAGCTTTGATGAATAATACGTTTTATAGGCTAATTTCCGTGTCTTTGTGTACAACAGTGCATTTTTGTGAAAGGCATGGCTTTTTACTGTCCCACTGTCTGGTACAAAAGAGTTGCATTATTCATTTGCGCAGTAAAATCACTCAAATATGAAAAGACTGCTCTGGAAAATATTAAGCGACAACTGCAAAATTATCAGTTTCTCTGGTTTTACTATTCGTAGGTATGTGTTTGAGTAAAATGAAGGTTTTTGTTTTATTCTAGGAACTACTGACAATGTTACTCCCAAATTCCAAATAAACATATTGTACTTTACTGTATTTGTAAAAAAGAACAACTGGTCAAAATAACCCAAAACAGTTACATTGACTTTTCTCAAATAATACAAAGAAAACAAATTCATATTCATTTTTCAACCACAAAATTCTTATGTTTTAATTTAGGAAGACTTCAGAAATCAATATTTGGTAGAATAACCCTGATTTCTTTATCACCCATCTTGGCATGCTCTCCATCAGTCTGTCACATTGCTGTTGGGTGACTTATTGCCTTTTCTGGTACAAAAATGTAAGTAGCTCAGCTTTGTTTGATGGCTTGTGACCATCCATCTTCCTCTTGATCAAATTCAGATCTGAAGATTGGACTGGCCATGACAGGGTCTTAATCTGGTGGTCCTCCATCCATACCTTGTTTGACCTGGCTGTGTGGCATGGAGCATTGTCCTGCTGGAAAAAACAAATTCTCGGAGTTGGGGAACATTGTAAGAGCAGAAGGAAGCAGGTGTTCTTCAAGGATAACCTTGTACTTGGCTTGATTCATGTTTCCTTCACAAAGACAAATCTGTCCGATTCCAGCCTTGCTGAAGCATCACCAGATCATCCCCGATCCTTCACCAAATTTCACAGTGGGTGCGAGGCACTGGCTTGTATGCCTCTCCAGGTCTCTGTCTAACCAGTAGTAGTTGTTGGGCAATGATGAAAACTTGACTTTGCAGAGAAGATGACCTCACTCAATTCCTCTACGGACCCAATCCTTATGGTCTTTTGCAAACTTCCGCCTGGTTCTTCTTTGCTTCTCATTGATGAAGGTCTTTTTTCTTGCAATGCACGACATACACTTATTGCTTGTAAGTATTTATGTATACAGTGGGGCAAAAAGTATTTAGTCAGCCACCAATTGTGCAAGTTCTCCCACTTAAATAGATGAGAGAGGCCTGTAATTTTCATCATAGGTACACTTCAACTATGAGAGTCAAAATGAGAAAGAAAATCCAGAGAATCACATTGTAGGATTTTCAATGAATTTATTGGTAAATTCCTCGGTAAAATAAGTATTTGGTCACCTACAAACAAGCAAGATTTCTGGTTCTCACAGACCTGTAACTTCTTTAAGAGGCTCCTCTGTCTTCCACTCGTTACCTGTATTAATGGCACCTGTTTGAACTTGTTATCAGTATAAAAGACACCCGTCCACAACCTCAAAGAGTCACACTCCAAACTCCACTATGGCCAAGACCAAAGAGCTGTCAAAGGACACCAGAAACAAAATTGTAGACCTGCACCAGGCTGGAAAGACTGAATCTGCAATAGGTAAGCAGCTTGGTGTGAAGAAATCAACTGAGGGAGCAATTATAAGAAAATGGAAGACATACAAGACCACTGATAATCTCCCTCGATCCGGGGCTCCACACAAGATTTCACCCTGTGGGGTCAAAATGATCACATGAATGGTGAGCAAAAATCACAGAACCACACGGGGGGGCCAAGTGAATGACCTGCAGAGAGCTGGGACCAAAGTAACACAGTTTACCATCAGTAACATATTACACTGCCAGGGTCTCAAATCCTGCAGTGCCAGACGTGTCCCCCTGCTTAAGCCAGTACATGTCCAGGCCCATCCGAGGTTTGCTAAAGAGCATTTGGATGATCCAGAAGAGTTTTGGGAGAATGTCATATGGTCAGATGAAACCAAAATATAACTTTTTGGTAAAAACTCAACTCGCCGTGTTTGGAGGAGAAAGAATGCTGAGTTGCATCCAAAGAACACTATACCTACTGTGAAGCATGGGGGTGGAAACATCATGCTTTGGGGCTGTTTTTCTGTAAAGGGACCAGGACGACTGATCCGTGTAAAGGAAAGAATGAATGGGGCCATGTATCGTGAGATTTTGAGTGAAAACCTCCATCCATCAGCAAGGGCATTGAAGATGAAACGTGGCTGGGTCTTTCAGCATGAAAATAATCCCAAGCACACCGCCCGTGCAATGAAGGAGTGGCTTCGTAAGAAGCATTTCAAGGTCCTGGAGTGGCCTAGCCAGTCACCAGATCTCAACCGCATAGAAAATCTTTGCAGGGAGTTGAAAGTCCATGTTGCCCAGCGACAGCCCCAAAACATCACTGCTCTAGAGGAGATCTGCATGGAGGAATGGGCCAAAATATCAGCAACAGTGTGTGAAAACCTTGTGAAGACTTACAGAAAATGTTTGACCTGTCATTGCCAACAAAGGGTATATATCAAAGTATTGAGATGAACTTTTGTTATTGACCAAATACTTATTTTCCACCATTATTTACTAATAAATTCATAAAAAATCATACAATGTGAAAAAGATGAGAGAGGCCTGTGATTTTCATCATAGGCACAATTCAATAGAATGAGAAAAAATTCTCATTCTATTGAATTGTGCCTATGATGAAAATCACAGGCCTCTCTCATCTTTTTAAGTGGGAGAACTTGCACAATTGGTGGCTGACTAAATACTTTTTTTGCCCCACTGTATGTATATTACAAGTGGAATGTATAGATGTGCAATGAAGGCAAGTGCAGTACAAATTGCTATTCTAAATGTGCAATTTAGGCAAATAGGGGAGGGCAGAAATTGAATTGTACAAGTCTTAAGTATAGTGTATGTCATACTAACCTATTATTGAAGGCGTTGGAGCAATATTAGACCATTAAATGAAAACCAGGAATTTGTTCCCATTCCAACTTTAAAAATTTTGGAATGGCAACTTAATTGTTAAAACAACAATTGTGGTACATTTCTGCTTAAGGCTGTAGATATAACTGATATACATCTCCAGAAAAAATTTAGACCACTGTGTCATGTCCTGGCTATGCCCCTAGCCATCTTTGCACTGGCTGGGGCCATAGTCAAGACATGGCCGAAAGAGGTGACTCTGGCCACCTCTATGGGCTTTGGTTTCCCCAATTGGAGGCAGGTGTTTATTATTGCCTCCAATTGGGGAACCTATTTATGTTCAATGTTTCCACACGGTCGTGTGGTTCATTTTGGTTGTTAGCCGAAGGCGCTACTACCCAGTTGTAAGTTTGCTTTAAGTTTGTTTGTTTGTTCCGTTTGAACGT
>JACXGJ010004808.1:0-27727 GCA_016801105.1 Esox niger
TGTGTGTGTGTGTGTGTGTGTGTGGGTGGAGTGTGTGTTTGTGGGCACGTTCGTGCACGCATACGCATGCGTTATCTTGAGGTAGCTGCCCTGCCGTGGTAGTGTGGAGTAACAGTTGTTTGTTGTTGTTTGGGAAGTTGTCTCAGGCCTCAGGTTGTTTGTTTGTGTAGTGGTCAAGCTGACTGTACGACCCCACCACCGTGGGAAAACCAGCAGGATTCAGCCACCGGTCGTGTCTGTTCACACACTCCTCACGTGAACACACACACCCGTCTTGTCATAACTCCAGATTCCTCACCTGTTTTTTCCCCGGGGGGGGGGCACGGCATGGGGGCACGGCATGGGGGCACAGGGGGCACATGACACCGTTACAAAGAAAAGACAGCAAGGAAAAAAAGAAGAGAGCTGAGAGAAGTGGAGTGGAAGGCTAGATAAAGAGGAAAGATGTAAGAGGAAGGAGGGAAAGACTTAACTGTCCCAAGCATACCCTGCCATTTCAGGCGTTCAAAACAGTTGGTGAGACATCCCTGTCCTTCTCCTCTATCACATCTTTCAACCCTTTCCTTTTCCTCTGTCACGCCTCTCCTTCCCCTCTATCATCACATCTTTCACCCCTCTCGTTTTCCTTTATCACCCTTCTCTCATCACCTCGCCTTCCCTTTTCTCAGCCATCTTCTTTCCCTGTCTGACAATTCATTTCCTGCTCCGCCTCCTCACTCCTGCTGAGGATGCTTACTTGGCTAAAAGTGGGTGTGTGTGTGTGTTTGTGTGGGTGTGTGTGTGGGTGTGTGTGTGTTTGTGTGGGTGTGTGTGTGTGTGTCGGTGGGGGGTTTATAATCACCCTCTTTTCTTCTAACCCCCTGGATGTGTTCCCAGCACTTTAAACAGGTCAAAGGTCAGGTCAAAATGCATCCCTAACTCATCCCACACTGTTGTAGACTGCAGGTCTGTGGACATTGTGGCTGGGCAAGTGTTGCCTCTCTGCAAATAACATATGAAAGCCACTCACAAACCACACAAAAACTATGAGACACAATCACTATCACAGACACAACAAGTGATTCTGTGTCTGTAATTGTGTGTCTGTTACTGTGAATAGTGAGAAATTGGTGAATGTTTGTATATGTATTTTGTTGTTTATCTTGTAGTTTCAAGCCACTATAAACTATTATGGCAGCTATACCATAGTTATGAAGACACAACAATCCACAGACGGTAAACCAACTGTCCCAGGTGTAACAGACATGTTTTTGGGATTGACAATTTCATTTTCGGATTTGATTAGTTTACTCATTAGTTACTCTGCCAAAAGCAACTCTTCCTGTCACCATGCGAACCAATGCATCCAAAACGAACAATGAACTGTCTGGCATTGAATCAGCCACAGTAACAACTCCATCTCTAATAAAAACAACAACTCAGCTCTTCAAGCATTTCCATAAAGAACCGGATCACATTCAAACTGAGAGACACTCTCAAAGCATCCAAAAACCCACCACGAGAAAATGCAGAAGAATAAACATCAGCCATTCATCCACCATCTTGGAGCTATTGACCTTTTCTTTTCAGGACCTCCCTCCATTGATCTGCCCTGTTGGTGGTGCAGTGTGGCAAGTCGCCTACCCAGTGTTGAGGTGGCGCCGTCGCCCACAAATCAAACATGGCCGCCGGTACTTGCGGTTGTCAGCGGCTTTGAGCGGCAGCCAGTGGCGGGCATTCCTTCACCGGCGTTAGCATTCAGTTTGCATAGGTCAGGACCAGCAGGCTTTTGTGTCCCACCGACCACATGTCACTGCTGTGCAGTCAGGGGATACAAATGTGGTGAGTCAATGAAAGTCTCTCTCTCTCACACACAAACACACACACACACACACACAGACAAAAAACACACACACAATCACCCAGAGAATGACATTCAAGAAAACAGACAGGGGCTTTCAAAGAATCCACAGTCAAACTGTCACATATCCACAGTCAAACTGTTACACATTCACAGTCAATCTGTCACACATCCTCAATCAAACTGGCTCACATCTACAGTCACACATCCAAACTCATACTGTCACACATTCACAGTCAAACTGTCACACATCCACACTCACAATGTCACACAGTCACAACATCACACATCCACAGTCACAATGTCAGACATCCACAGTCACAATGTCACACATCCACAGTCACTATGTCACACATCCACAGTCACAACATCACACATCCACAGTCACAATGTCACACATCCACAGTCACAACGTCACACATCCACAGTCACAACGTCACACATCCACACTCACAACGTCACACATCCACAGTCACAATATCACACATGCAAAGAATGGAAACAGCCTGTCTGTTGCTATATTCCAGAGTTGTTTAGCCATAACAAATTGAAAACTAGCCTGGACCGAGGTCTGGCTGTGGTCATCCATACTACATGGTCATTGTCAACCTGTTTGTCATGCTGACTCCATAAGCATCGACCATGGGTTCAGGGTTAAGAGTCAATTCAGGAAGTTCACCCACATTCCAATGGTTGATTAAGCTTTTTAATTAAGCAGCATTTAAATGGTACTGAAACCAGCCCTGCTACACTTACAGTGTGACACTGACTCACAGTCAGCTGAGAAGCATGACCGTGACTAACCCGATACGTTTCAGTGAGCTCTCATTGGCCGACAACTCGTTGTTCATGATTCGTGACTGGACATCATTAGAGCTCTGTGTGACCTGAAAAATGACATAGGCCATAAGCAGTCATGAGCTGTCAACGTTATGTGCTTTAGACAACAATTAAAATGAACCTTTCTCCTAGCATACTAACAAGTGCTCCTAACAAGTTCCTGGACGAGAAGTCGAGTCTGATGAATCACCAGGCTCAGAGATAAAATCTACGGGGGGGGGGTAGCTGTTCTGGAAAAAGCAAGACAAAGGAGCATTCTAAAGAAATGACACCGATTCATATACTAACCTAAATATGTTAGCTCATGTCTGTCTCACACAGTCCATTTCTCTAGGTGTGTCTGTCTGTAACCTCAAAAATTCAATTAAAGGAAAGAAAAACAGAATGGTGGTTGACTTTGAAATCCCCAACGTGAGTCACCACCCCTGTCCCCGTAGGCTCTGCTAACCACAGCCACATAGCAAGAAAAAGATGCGTGCTAAAAGAATGTTAGCCGCAACGCAGTGTCACTGCTAACCATGGCTATCAGGATCTTGTGAAACTAAAATGTTAGATCATCAGAGAACAGGTGAATGACTTCATGAAAGACCTTTTAAGCCCCGCTATTTCTAGGGTAAGTGTTACATAGACGCTAAATATTAAGCCCCGGTCAGAGGTTAAGTAAATACGTTAAGAAATGGCATATCAATAAATGCACGAGATGCAATGTCAGGGTAGCTTCAAAGTAGCTCTCCATGGCTACATAGGTTAATATTTTAAAGTCCTCACTCAGAGAGATGTTTCAGTGTTTTGGTTGTCTGACATACTGAATGCTGAACATGTTTCTCTCTCTCTCTCCAGACTGCAGGACTGAAGGCTTCGCCGTGTGCTCCGTTGCCACTCTGAACTTCAGAGAAACCATTTTAACTGGATATGAGAAAGACAATAAGGCTAACCTTTTAAGAACTGTGTATGTGCGCGTGTGTTTGTGATTTTCAGGTAAAAACAAGCCTGCTAGGAACATCCTAGATCCTTTATGTTTGAGGGTGTAGGCAGGGGTCAAGAACAGTATGCTCTCTCTTTGTACTTCTGTACCTCTTTCTCACTCTCTTTCTTCCTCTCTGTCTCCTTCTTCTTTTTCTCTCATCTCCATATATTTCCTTCTCTGTCTTTCACTCTCACTCACTCCGTACTTTCTGTCTTTCAATTTTAATTTAAATGGCTTTATTGGTGTGGGAAAACTTGTTAACATTGCCTAAGCAAGTGGAAAAATAATTAACGTAAAATAAATAGGAGTGAAAACAAACATTTAATTAAGAGCTGAAATACTAGGAATACTGAGTGCCTTCTTCGTCCCTGTGTCTGCGTCTCTCACTGAGACTGCCTGGCACCACGACGTATAACTCCTAACCGTAGCAGGCTTTGCTTTACAGGGGTCTTCAGTGGCTACCCACCCTGCTCCCTTCATATTCTCTGCTACGCTCCATAACACACACACGCACACACACACAGGCACACACACACACACACACACTGTGCTGACGGAAAGACAGATATACCTCTGATACCATAACTCCCATGCGAAACGGAACCTCTTCTTCTCCACCTCTCTCCCTCTCTCTCTCCCCCTCTCATTTTCCCACTTCCTCGTTCCACGTCATTTACTTCCAAAGCCTCAGAAACCGTCTCTGTCACTGTTGGCCCGGCATCTCCGGGTAATTGGGTTTAAAAATGACACCTTTTCGTGGAGTGAGGGAGAGGGAAGTGCAATTTAGTGTCTTCTGTGGCACAGGGTGACTTCCACATGTATATTGAGTAAAGATCTGTGTGGTAGGTGGGGAAGAAGTCTGATGCTCCAACTGTAGTAATGAGAGGACTGATCTGCGAGCGTGCTGATTGGCTAAGCTGGGAACTTTGCTGTTCTAGAATTCTCTCCTCAATAGAACAATCCAGAAGGGCCTGGAGACTTCTTTAACCGCGTGGCGATATATGTCATGGGTTACGGTAAACGATGAGGCATGCCAATGTTGCCAACCTCTGTTGCCGAATCCACAGCAGTGGCTACTGTTTCAGACCTATGGGGCTTGGCACTGCCAGGCGTCTGTGTGTGTGTGTGTGTATGCACGGGGAATAGGGGTCTGACAAGGCCCATTTACATTCATTAGATGCCCTGTGTGTGCCTCCATCTCCTTATGGTAGAAAAGCACAGCTGTCCTGTCGCCATGGCTTCCTACAGATCATACTCATCACAGACGAGAGGACACTAATCACCAACACAATGTTTACCTACACACCGAGCCCCCGCAGTGCACTGTCACACGTCTGCGAGAGTGTGCACGAGTGCGCGCGTGCGTGTGGGGGTGTGACTGGTTCTCCACCAACCCAATCTGGAAAAAAACACTGTGTTGCGAGCCTCATACAGATGACGAGGGTAAACCAGCACACACATGTGATGCATGTCCCGGAGTCTTCCCAACACGCCACGCTAATGTTTGCATTGTATGTTCAGTGATGCGTGTTGGGCACCTTCGTGGGAAGGCTAGTTTCGTCATATTAGACCCGACGAACACAGCCCCTCATTCTCCCAAATACACCTTCTGCCTCCAGCTATTTGCCTGTGTGATTATCAATCCTTCCAGACCAACTGCTGGTCCCGGCGTTCACATGGAAACGTTCTTCAAAATGCCTCAGGTAAGTGAGGCTTCAATTCTGCCTGACTTCATAAAATTCACTGTCGGATGAAACCTGCAAGAGGAAAAAAGGTAATAAAAGTTGTTTCTTTCTGTAAATGTCGTTCCTTGCCAGGGCTCAGTAGATTAAATACAACACTGCTTTCCACAATGACGAGAGGATTGGCTCTACGAAATCCAGGAAAACTGTAGTCTTACCAAGCAGCTTAACGGTTGGCGCAGGTAGCGCTGACATCCACGCATCGTGGGTTTGTGAGCCTGCTGTCACAGGAAGCTTAATGTCACCCGTCGACAGCATGAGGTAACAATGGAGGCCAGGAGACGCCGGTGTTTAGCAACAGCGTGTGACATCATCACCCGGAGACGCAGATCAATATGGCCTCCCGTGTGGAAAATGAAAAACTCTCTTCATCCCTCACTCTTCACGTGTTGCGTGGCATAAATGAAGACCAAGAGAGACAACAATAATGTTCTAATGCATGCCACTCAAACTCAGACAGACAGAACATGCAACACTTCACTGAATGACTGGCTGGAACTATGTTTTCAAGGCACAGCTCAACCCCATTCTGTCCAAGAACATTGCCAGAATGAGGTCAACGTGTTTCCCCCTCCTGTTTGAACTTAACCAATCAGAGTGCTCTGGGGAAGTCATGAATGACTGCTGCCACCAATCGAATATCATGATGGGTTTTCCCTGTGACAGATGATGAAGTGTTCAAAACAACTCTGAACTTGGGAATCTGAAATGTGTCACCTGTGACATCGGTGCTTTGAACTCTGGGTTTGGTCATTCAACTCAGATTCCATGATTCCAGCACGCTGTTTACCCAGTTCCGAGCTGTTTAGACTGTGACAACCGGGGACATGTCAGACCCAATATCTTTTACACCATTTGCACAAGTTGCTATAGTTTTAGGGGACGTCACTGGAATGCAACCTAGGTGACAGACTGGGATCTGAATAACAGGCAGGACCGAGATTCAACCCCACAGCTCCAAGTTCTGACCTTCAGACAAGATTAGCCCTAAAACTAACACTCGGGCCCTCACGTTAATCTAAAGCCCCTTCTAAACGGTTAGGTTGAATTTATACCACTGCACTGAAATAGAATACTATTGACTCCAAACACAAACACAAAAATCAAAGATAAGCAATATAGTTACCAATTATTTGACTGGTGCCCTAGAGTGATTGTTTTCTGATGATAGTGCAGATGTCAACACATGTACCAGCATTGATTTCAACATTTGAGTGAAAGAGCCCTAATACGATAAACAATATTAATGCCCTCCCTTAGGCCATCAATTCACCCAGTACATTTCTATCAGTCCCTACATAAGTGCCTGTGTTACCCAAGTTGAGGTTGACGAATTGTCGGTGCATATCAAAAATACATCATTTCTAAAGACAATCATTGGCTCTATTGTGTCTGACCTAACACTTTGATTGGCCGAAACTTCACTGCCCAGTCGTTGCACTCACGAACAGGAACACATTTTTTTCGTCTCCCCCCCAACATTCTGGGAAACTCAAAACTCTCCAGAAACAAAATTTTTATTATTTTTAAAACAACTCCACATTCACACTTTTTACCTATAAGAATAACCACATTTGAACATTCATAAAACTACGTGGCACATAAGAAATGACAGAATCCTCACAGGGCTACACTAACTTTGGCATCCTCAGAAAATCTCACTATAAAAGTTTAAACAATCCCTCTCTCTTCAAGCACATTCCTCACTCTTTCTCTTCTACCCAATCTCTCTACATCCCCTCTACCCCCTTTATTTCTCTTGCTCCATCTCTTACTCTTTGTATATCCATCTCACTTTTTCCCACTGTCAATGATGTCATTTTATTTTGCTGCGGCTGGTCCGTAGCAAAATATTAGAGCTCTAAACCCTATGTTGGTCAGTAGTGGCCACTATCCAATATATTGGATAATTGTCTGATAAAATAAAACTGTACTTGACATGTATTTGTGGTTGTGGTACATTGTCCATACACTGTGGCCTCTGTGAAATTGCATTGGGCAGATGTGCATCATTAACCGGAACCTGCTAGAGATATGCTTGTTTTTCTCAAACCAATGTTTTTTCGCTAGCTGACATTATATCCTTTTCAACATTTATCTCAGGATTGTTTAATGTCCCTTTAAGCTGGAAAGGAAGTGTACATACTCCATATGGACACTGATTGATGGACTCTGTGAAGTGGTTGAGCTAATTAATTCATAACACCGCTTCTTTGTCAATTTACCTAGCGAACAGCTGCTAGCTTGTAGTAGATAGCTAGATAACGATTTGCAATTAAGCTATCTCTGATTATTACTAGATTTACATTTATAACTATAGTCATAATGGCAGTAGATTTACTAGAACCAGTTTATACTCAAAATATAGACTACTTGGTGGTATGAAGCTCTTTCCATGAAGCCTTCTCTGATAAATTAAGCCAAATGACATAAGCCAAGCTGTTTGCTTGTCTAATGGTACATGCAGAGTGGATATTCTTTCCTCAAGTAACATGGTATTACCAAATTACTGTGATCTGACAAAGCCAGCTGCTGTATGACGGTGAAAAATAGAGCTAAATTGGTGCAATAGTTTTCATGGAAGTATCTAAAATAAGTACAATAGCATACATGTGCTCTCCAAGAGGTGATAATATTACAACCAAGCCATTGTAACAGTTATTCAACATTCCCTCCAGAAAAGCATGAGATCACCAATGATTGTAGATAGGGTGGATGCTTCCTTGTCTCCCAGGAAGTGACATCAAATGTTGTGTTTCTCATTCGAACATTTTATTTAACAACCGATTTTCCACAATCACACAATCTCACATTCACAATCCTTACATTTCCCCCCTATTCCTTGAGCTTTCACTCCCTTTCTTTCTACCTTTATCTATTTTTTCATCCTCTCTCTCTCACTCCCTCTCTCAATCTTATCTTCTTCCCTTTCTTCTCTCTCTTCCTATTGGCCTCTCACTCTCCCTTCTCTAACCATTGTCCTCTCTTCCTATTGGCCTCTCACTCTCCCTTCTCTAACCATTGTCCTCTCTTCCTATTGGCCTCTCACTCTCCCTTCTCTTACCATTGTCCTCTCTTCTTATTGGCCTCTCACTCTCCCTTCTCTTCTCTTACCATTGTCCTCTCTTCCTATCTCTCTACTTTTTAATCAAACTCCTCCAGCTAATGTTGTTCATATATTCCACTGTATGTATTTTGTAACACAACAAGTATAGGACAGATCTGTTGCTTTTGTTTCTGTGGACAGTTATGCACTCCCCCACAGTGTGTTAATTTCAACTGAAAGGTTAGAGACTGCCCTGCAACAGTCCTCCTTAAAGTCTGTCCTGTAACAGTCCTTCTTATAGTCTGTCCTGTAATAGTCCTTCTTATAGACTGTCCTGTAATAGTCTTCCTTAGAGTCTGTCCTGTAATAGTCCTTCTTATAGACTCTCTTGTAATAGTCCTTCTTATAGTCTGTCCTGTAATAGTCCTTCTTATAGACTGTCTTGTAATAGTTCTTCTTATAGACTGTCCTGTAATAGTCTTCCTTAGAGTCTGTCCTGTAATAGTCCTTCTTATAGACTCTCTTGTAATAGTCCTCCTTATAGACTGTCCTGTAATAGTTCTTTTTAAAAACTGTCCTGTAATGGTCCTTCTTATAGACTGTCCTGTAATAGTACTTTTTCAAGACTGTCCTGTAATAGTCTTCCTTAGAGTCTGTCCTGTAATAGTCCTTCTTATAGACTCTCTTGTAATAGTCCTCCTTATAGACTGTCCTGTAATAGTTCTTTTTAAAAACTGTCCTGTAATGGTCCTTCTTATAGACTGTCCTGTAATAGTACTCTTTCAAGACTGTCCTGTAATAGTCCTTCTTATAGACTGTCCTGTAATAGTACTTTTTAAAGACACTTGTAATAGTCCTCTGGTCACCTGTAACATAGTTAAGACTGAACTTAACCCAAAACAGCCTGCAGTCACACTTCCCTACAGGCTATACAGGTTTCTAATCGAGAAGTGAGCAGTCAGCTTTACTTTCTCATTAGCCCTGTCCAACATCTTTATGTGCCAGCTATAATGACACAAAGGAAACACGCTCACACTGGCACCCGAAAATCTAACTCCGACCCACATGGCTGGGTTGGTAAAGTGCAAAAGCAAGTTACACGCTGTTTTAACCATAATTAACATCCATCTGGAGATCCACTCTATTTAAGTCTCTATACAATTCATTGTAAGCCTTTTTGTAATTGTATTAGTAACTTGTATTAATCCGCAATACAGTGCTACATGAAATTAGTAAAGTAGATTACCGTATAATTCACTGTGCTGTACTCTAAATGTTTTTTAGTAAAACATTTAAAATGCAGAGAAAAATGTTAATTATTGTGCGAGTGTCTGGCTTAGCGACGGGTCGTCTCATTTAGGTGAATATGGGGAACTAAATCACATTAGTGAAAGGAGACGTTCTTTTGGCTCCATGTTACAATTAACAGAAGTGCCTACAAAATGACCAAAATGAAAAGTCCTGCATCTGTAATGCTTGTACTATACATTAAGACTGTAGAATTGATTACTGTAAAATTTATTATATTAGCTCTAATTTCAAATACACTACAATAAGCTGGACACTATCTGCACAAAACTGGAAAGGGCTTTAGACAGGAAACACTTTAATTTCTACCTGATAGTTTACTTTATTATCTGGTGTCCCAGGTCAGAATCTGTCTCTGATTACTAAAAACATAATATATAGTTGAAGAGCCCTGTTTCAGCTTCTCTGTACTATAGCGGTCTTATCCTTTGTACTGTTTTTAAAGATCATGAAGTGTCAAATATGTTTCATTAAACCAGACAAATTTGGGTGACTAAAGTTAAAAAGAATAATGGTTGTTTCTACACTGATGTTTGGCCAAAACCTCCAACAATTGTTGTTTCAACACAGCGCTGCACTTATCTGCCTCACAAGAGGCACACCAAACGGTAGATGCAATAAATATATATTTATTTATGTATGTCGTTGATAACATTTCAATGTTGTTTTGTTTGCCACCAACTTTGCTTGAGATGACTACACAGCAACACTGCTCTCAACATCCAAGTTCCTTGACATAGTTTCAAAGAGCCGTCAGGCGAAGCTTGCTCATAAATGGAAGCTTACCGCCCACTCAGCCTATCTTTACAAACTTCCTGATCGTTAGCCATTAGAGAATAAGCACGTTTTTTCAAATGATGAGCACTGGTATCCTATGTTATTGGTGGGGGATATTTGAGTCTCACAAAAAGATCATATTCCATGGGAGTTATAATGACTGCCTGGTAACCTAAACGTGTGATGGAGGGATTGGTGGGTGGGTGGATGGATGTGATGGAAGGATGGATGGGCTTGAAGAGTGGATGTGATGGAAGGATGGATGGTGGGTGGATGGATGGATGTGCTTGAAGGGTGGAAGGATGGATGGGTGGGTGGGTGGATGTGATGAAGGGATGGATGGGTGAATGGATGGATGTGCTTTAAGGATGGATATGATGGAAGGATGGATGGGTGGGTGGATGGATGTGCTTAAAGGGTGGATGTGATGGAAGGATGGATGGGTGGGTTGGTGGATGTGATCGAAGGATGGATGCGTGGGTGGGTGGATGGATGTGATGGAAGGATGGATGGATGGGTGTGTGGATGGATGTGATGGATGGGTGGGTGGGTGGGTGGATGTGATAGAAGGATGGATGCGTGGGTGGGTGGATGTGATGGATGGGTGGGTGGATGGATGTGATTTAAGGATGGATGTGATGGAAGGATGGATGGGTGGGTGGGTGGATGTGATAGAAGGATGGATGCGTGGGTGGGTGGATGGATGTGATAGAAGGATGGATGGGTGGGTGGGTGGATGGATGTGATAGAAGGATGGATGCGTGGGTGGGTGGGTGGATGTGATGGAAGGATGGAAGCGTGGGTGGGTGGATGTAATGCTCAGATTCATTGATCCTTTTTCACTGTAGTGTTTTTATTGTATGACCATGCAGTGCCTTTTTGGTTCTTTTTTGTAAAACACCCAAATCTAATTAAGAATCTTGCATGTTTCTATTAAACATGAAGCTTTTGTGGTTGCTGCACCTTTGTGTGGTTTACAGCACATTGTGCGTTTTGTATACAGGGAAAATATCCGTGAAGTTAGGATCAATTAATAGATTTTCAGTAAGTTAATGATGACTGAAACGGACTCAATAGGTGGAGGAGGCTGGACGAGTGCATTGTGACTCTGAGTTCAGCGGAATCCAGGAATGTTGTTTTTGAACGCTCCGGAGTGTGCGGAATGTGTGCGTTCTATGGAATTTAGGAAAGCTGGATGGCTGGAGTTACTCTGAGGCACTGAAGTCTTTTTGTTTTCATTATTGTGTTGGATAGAGTGGATGCCAGCAGCCGTGTGTTGTTAAATCATGCACTTATTTTGCCATCTGCTCGAGCATCTTTCTCTATTCATTCTCTTCCTCCCCCTCACTCTCTTCGTCGTTCTCTACCTCCATCCCTCCCCCTGCCGATCTATCTCTCTCGCTCTCTCTCCCATGCCTCTCCCGTTCTCTCACTGGCTCTTGTTCCTGATGCACACCGAGGCCAATTCACCTGAGGGCAGACGTGTCGACAGATGTTTTCATGTGATCTGCCATCCAGGAATCCCAAAGCCTCCACCATCTTGCTTGGGGGGCCCTCTATTGTCACAATGTGCTGTTGAATCTCATTGGGTTGCTTCCGGAACGACCAGGAGACTAATTAACATATCAACTTGGGGATGAACTGACTTGAATGATGCAATTCATATCCCACTATTAAATAATTTAACCAGCACCAAATTCAGATGAGCATATTCCTTCATGCTGTTTGATTATATATAAACCTAAGCAACGGTTTAAACATTTAATTCAACAAGGAATTTCTATGGGTCGGGGAACGTAATCAGACATGAACAAACAGCGTGTCATGACCAGATGCGCGACATTCGTTTCATGTGATTTTTTTTGGTGGCGAGAAACACCAAACATTGTGTCGCCTCGCAGGATTTCACTTCGCCCATGGAGCTGGCGTTACTGGAGTCGGGGGGGAGGGGGGAACCACTGGAAAGGGTTTGTATAGCTCCTAAAACCCGTCACCCCCTTCTCTGCCTCAGCTCGGGGGAAAGCGGCGGCACCCCTGATCACCATGGAGGCCAGCGGTACGATGGGATCTGGGACCAGGCAACTGCTCTGCGATGGGACGCCTGGGTAAAAGCTACGGCCGTAGGTGTCAGCAGAAAGCCAGAGCAGCCCCCCACCCCCCGGGAATCTCCCCCACTACACACTGACAGTTGCAGCCAGACATACCTGTTCCTCCTCTGTCTCCTTTCTCCTCCGTGCTCTGTTGCGTGGCCAATTGGCTTCACCTCAGAGGCCCAGGGGTTACCCCCAGCAAGAGAGAAAGAGGGAGAGAGAGAGAGAGGGAGAGAGAGCGCGCAACCTGACCTCTGAACCTTTCCCAGGATTCTCCGCCGCTCTGCTCTGGAAAACATTTTCTGCCCCATAAACACCCCTGTGCTGTCTTTCATCTCCGGGCGTGGAGTCATTGTCTCTGCCCCCCCCCCCCCACGACAGTGCTTCAATGTGTCAGTGTGCTCGTTGGGCTCATTTCGCCTCGCTCTGTCCTTCTGCGGGTGGATCATGTTGACACGTGTTAGTTAGTACAGACGGATGTGTGTGTGTGTGTGTGTGTGATCTACTGCACTGTACTGTCTCCCCTTGTCCTGTCTCCTCCGTCTCTAATGAGAGATGGAAAGAGGTGGGAGAAAAAGTACCTGCGAAGTATCTAAACAACCTTGAATTGTCTATTCAGCGGCTCATCCCTCTCTGGGTTAGATGGAATATGTCGGCTTGAAATGTGAAGGTCGGTGCAGTGGTCAAGTCTTTGACAAAGTTTAATGCTAGTATAAAGGCAGTCAGAACTGTATCGTAATTGTGTGTGTGTGTGTGTGTGTGTGTGTGTGTGTGTGTGTGTGTGGGCTGTCTCAGGGTTAACGATAGCACTGAGGTCTAACAGAAGAAACAGGAGCATTTTAACAGTCTCTTCAATCTCTGGTAATGTACACCTGCTAAAGAAAACTGAAATTAATTGCCTCAATAGCAAGGTCACTTGTCTACAATCAAAGAACATGTTAATTCCATAACCACTGACTTTGACACATTGACACACACACACACACACAAACAAACAAAGAGAAAAGGTGTAAACAAAATATTATTACCATTAAAAGTCATATTTTCTCTCATCCTAACGTAACCCAGATGCCAAGCTCTGCCTTAAACCTGATTGGAGCTCTTAGTATAAAAAGCCATAAATAGCAGTTTTCCACTTGGAGACCAGCAAAACATTCCCACAAGGTCAACTTCCACTTGATTTATCCATGTGCCAATTTTTGGCCCCCACCACACAGAATAAAATATCCCACACCAGCGCACAGTAGTTTTACAGTTTGCTAACAAAGTCGTGGGGCCGTATGGCCGTTTATGGCTAGAGACACAAGCATTTTTAATGATCAACAACTGATCAGTTTCTCTTTCTCCTGGTAACTTCCCGTTGGTGGTGACACCGATGTTTTCATGGCTGCGTGAAAGCTCAGGCTACGGCACGGAGAAGAGCAGAAACTGAAAATGTGCCAGTTCCTCATTTCCCGTGCCGTGTCGCTGGGACTATTTTTCCACAGACCAACTGTCCGTTGTATCCAGTCCGTAGTACAGCATGCCTGTGGGATCCAATCACGCTGAAGTAAAACTTTCCTCAACAATGTTTCATCTCAAGAGGAATCCAATTGCAGCCTCAAATAGTACACTCTTAAATGTGAATGGATGAACCTTTTTGGTCCACGCCGGCAGAACCTTTCCAGCTAATACATTTTCCTCAAGGATGCCTCCTGAAAGGGGTACATTCAGGACAGCTTGTGTTATGGTTCAGTTTTTATGAATAAATTGTAGAGGTGGTGGCTTATGCAGTTGGAGGGCTGGCTTATTGGATTCTTGACTTTCATTTAAATTTTGTTTTATTTTATTAAATCCTGTTTTCAGCACCTGGTATCAAAAGGTGCTTTCATAGAAGACCAGCACAAAACCCAAAACAACAAGCAATAAGCTATCAAAGAAGAGTAGCTCAGAAAAAAAAACCTAGAAAGGCAGGAAACAAAAAATAAAGGTTTTCTTGTTGTATTTTTTTTGCATTTTAAACAAATACCTTTTGGGAGACAATGACTTGTCTGCTGGTCAGGGCACAGAGCCACATGAGCCCGGCTGCTATGGAAGTGCTTTTCTAATTCACATTCCTGATTAGATATACTATAGTAATAAGCTGGGAACTAGTCCAGCAATGGGACTTCCACTGGCCCTCACACAACACACACAACACACACACACACACACACACACACACAACACACACACAGCATTGCTAGCCACATTGAAGCTACACATGGCCAGTGACAATGACACACACCTAACAGATATAATGGAGTTAAACCTTAGTCCAACGGGTTGCCAAAAAAGATGAGATCTTACAGTCACTTTCCTGCCAAGCCACACATCCACTCCTGTGTTTAAGGGTCTTCCAGAACCTGTCCACTTATAGAAGAGAAGACCCCTGAAGGGACCCAGGATGCCTCATGTCAAAAATAATTGTAAGAGGGTAGCACATTATCACTGCATACCCAGTGCCTAAAGATCCCTAATGGCTAGTACTACTGACTCTAGTCTGAGGTGATGACCCAAACCATAACCTTCAGCAAATGGAAACGGAAAACTGAAACTGGCATCGAGGAATAGAGCGAAACAACAGAAAGGTGTAGGACATTCTATGAATTGATATTTCTATGTAATTGAGTGGGGGTGATGAGTGCTGAGTAATAAAGGATGGGAACCTCAAGAGCCTTTACATTTCCCCAATGTCAAAAGATCGAAACAATACACAAGCCAACGTTGTGCCCCATTGTTAGAATATTTGTATAGAATTTTAAATAATACATATTTTCCAAAACTATAACTTATGTGATCAGCCTGGAGTTCATGAACCTAATAGGTCAAGCCCTTGAAAATCCGCCTGATGATGATATTTAAAAAGACCCGGCTGCTGAGTCCATCCACTGAAGGACAAAAGACACCACTTTATGGTTTAAAATGACCCAGGATGTGTTCTGTCCACTACAGTGCCGGGTCAGAACAGAGAGGTTCTCCAGTCCTACTCATAACGTCCGTTCAACCATATCATTCAAACCTGGCAGAGTACTCCAGCAGTGTCCGTAACCCGGCGACCGGCAATACCGGACAAACCAAAAAGCCAGGGAATCGGCAGTCGTTTCAGAGGGGCACGAGAACGCTCCTGTGTCTTTGAGTCGCAGACCTGACGAGTGGCACTCAGAGAGCCCTCCCTACAAGACCAACGAGCCAACCAGGGGAGAGTGAGGCTCCAATGCAGAAGCTCTCCCAAATGATCCGGAGTCGACCCTGACGTGAACACGGAGAGACGGAGGGGGGCGGAGGGACCCTCTTTGAACTGGCACAAAGTAAGCAATGTCTAAAAATAGTGGGCCGACTTTAGACGGCAACAAAGCCAAGTCCCAAATGGGGAAATGAGTGTTTCTTATGATCTCGACGAGATGAAAGCTTTCGTACGGTGCTGAATGGATTGCGAAGATTGAGGCCATCCAGCGTTGGCCGACTTTTGTCTCGCAGTGGTCATGTGCCCACATTGCACTCTATTGCAACCCCTGATATAGCAGAAACTTCTGCTAAAAGTGGGAAATCCAAAGTTACAACTGCACAAATGTTGAAATATAGTGTTGAAAGT
This sequence comes from Esox niger, assembly GCA_016801105.1. NCBI lineage: Eukaryota > Metazoa > Chordata > Actinopteri > Esociformes > Esocidae > Esox > Esox niger. The sequence goes on from JACXGJ010004808.1 coordinate 16,224, forward strand.
GTGTGACAGAAATGTATATACAGTCATCTGTACTGTAAGTCACTCTGTGTAAGAGTGTATTCTAAATGGCTTTACTGTTATTCGCAATTGCTAAGACACAATACTAGAAACCTTCACCCATTTTCGCAAAACTTTAAAAACAGATCAAAATCTTCAAACTATATTCACAAAACCCCTGACCTTTCTGTCTGAATCAAACACTCAGCTTAAAACCATTTAGCATGTTTTCAGAATCAAGCAATGTTTTCAGATCATACACACAGCCAATCAACATATTAACACAGAGCATTCATTAGACACTACATAAAGAAATGGAGAACACAGCGTCCAGGGTGTGTAGTTACAGATCATTTTAAAATGATAAACATTAAACGCATTGCGCAATAAACAAGTATAATAATCAAAACTTTGTTTGGTAAATATATTTAATAGTGTAAGTACTGCAAGTTAGACAATAATGAAAGTCTGCATATTCAGCAGTGGCATAAAAATAATAGTAAAAATACAGTAGTCCACTACAAAAGCCCAAAGATCAAGGAAAAATATTACAAAAAACTCTAAAATTTTGTGTAATTGCAGTCAGTGAGAGATTCATTCTGCCTCAGCATCAAGTCTTTAGCTGGGTCCGGCCAGAGGACTCTTCCTCCTCCTCCACCTCTGACATGTACTCTTCCTCCTCATCCACCACCTGACAGATACTCTTCCTCCTCATCCACCACCTGACAGATACTCTTCCTCCTCTGCCTCAGACCTGTGCCACCTGTTCGTTCTGAACTGAATTAATTTCTGAACTATTGGTTTGATGAGATCATGTTATGTGAACTATTTTGAGTCATTGTGTGTTAACAATGACAAGGGTGTTGTAGTTGTGTTTAACATTTGCTGCATTTGTTTACCAATGTGGAACACAAGTACATCACAATGCTAAATGGGATTTAGTGAGAATGTGTTTAGAGTTTTGCTAACAGAGTGAATGTAATTAGCTAATGGTGTCTTAACTATCTGAATTTGTTTACGTTTTTGCCAAAAGAGACACTGATTTGACAAATGAGTTTTGGCCAATGAGAATTTGGTTCAGGTGAATGAGGTTTAGTATTTTAGCAATTTAGAGAAACTGTAATGTGAATATTTCTATAGGCACATTCACATTCTGTCATAGTGAGAACAGAGGTAAACTGTCCATTTGAAAAAGCAGTTCAGAATCTTAAAGCTCAAGTGTGTGCTAGGCTTGTCAGAAGCTTCGTGGAGCATTTGAATGGTATGAAAAAAGGCCATATTGGAACATGCCTTTGTAGGTACTTGCTTTCCAGCATCCTTTGCTGTAAAATATATTGTTGGTTAGTCAATGTTAACTCACCATCAGGTCGTCTCTCACACCAGGAAGTCCCTAAGATAAATACTCACAAACATTCATAACCAACGCAATGACATCAGCGTCAGGCATGGTGTCAAAACGGCAAAGACAAAGACGGGAATGTCCCAGGTGCAAAAGCCAACATTGAAAAAGGTGAGGGAGAAAACTTGTAGGACATTTTGTACAGATAATTGCCACTCCTCATTGTGTCTACAATCTACACTGGACTCTGGCATTGTGTGATCAGTCCAGGGATTTTCAGCCAGGCATACTAGGGCCACAGGGAGTTCTGGGCCAATCAACAGGGGATACTTGAGGACACTCATGGTGCCATATGTTTACTAGTGAAATTACCCGAGGGGGTACTTCGGGGGTACTCAGAGCAAAGCTAAATTCTGTTGGTGGTACAGTGACTGAAAAAGGTTGGGAACCAGACAGATTCACCACATTCTATTGAAATAGGCTTCGACAGCAAAATAATCTGTTGGTCATTTGGCACCTGGCCCGGCCGTGCGCTGCCCATGTGTACATGGCCCCGGCTACACACCGCACCGCGGCAGTCATCTTCAGACAGGCGGAATGTCGCCTGTCCCGTCGCTACGTCCTCGCCATTGGACGATGTCAGTCAGGTGTCCGTGATTTACAATTATATCGTAAAGTCGTCCAACCCTGCTGCCATCTTTCCCTTAACGGCGACACTTCATCCCGACAAGTGCTATCACAGACAGTATAACGGGCACTCCAGGTGAAAGTGACTCATCCCTGATGAAAGGCAAACCTAACATTGAATCAACATTCAGTAACTGTCACCAAAAAAAAAACAATGATCCAATCCCCTGCAACACAGGGCCCTATTATTATGTAGAATAAAGCATTCAGACAGTCGTCTCCTCTCCGAATGTTATTTTCCCTTCGTCATTTCCAAACCTTATTTTCTTCCGACTGCCTTCCATTCCTCATTCTTTCCGGAACATTGTTTACTTTCGAAAAACGCTCAAATTACCTTTGAACTGTCTTATTGAGTAATGCCAGAGGCATAGTAAATAATGGTTTGCTTTGTCATCTTCGCTGTGTGGAAGGGTCTATTGGATCACATGACAGGGCAGGAGAGCAGTCATTTTCTTCTTTGACTGGTGCACTGGCAGCCTTGAAAGGCAACAGCTTTGATTCCATTGTCCTCGTGAGACGGTATATCATGGATCCCTCAGAAGGAGAAAGGAATCTGTGATGTCGCCTCTGTTATTTTTCTTCACTGTGCCAGGGCACATTGAGAATATATTGATTAATTGAGGTCATTTAAGCTGGGGGCAGTGTTGGTGTGGGTGGTGGTTAAGGTGGATGGCCAGGGGATTTTGCCTGTAGATCTGTCTTTGCCTGTGTGTAGTCTACTAGTGACAGTGTGTCTGTGTCTGTGTGTGATCCATGTTTATATGTGGGGATCTGATGTGTTTACAAATATAGAAAAATGTAGGTCTCCAAAAGGTTTTTCAGGCAGTTCCCCAGTAGGGAACATCACGGCTCAGGGGTTAGGTTTAGGCAAAAGAATACAGTTCCCCAGCAGGGAATATCACAGCTCAGAGGTTAGGTTTAGGCAAAATAATACAATACCCCAGTAGGGAAAATCAAGGCTCAGCGGTTAGGTTTAGGGAAAATTAGACACATCTTTGGTTGTTTGTGTGCAAGTCGATCAGAGTTTTTAAACATAGTTTTCCCATCATCTGCCGTTTGCCTTGATCTGGGTGTTGAAACCGCTGAGTATCTGACTGATAGAAAAGATTCTGTTTATTATAGACTATTACATTTAGTATCATCCATCTTCCTCGCTGTCTCTCTCTTTTTCTCATTTTCTTTCTCTCTCTCACTCACGCTCGCAAACACCCACACACGCACACGCACACGCACAATAGAACACAGTAAGATTGTTTTGAAAAAAAACTATTTCTGTGTTCTTTGGAGAGCCAGGTTTACCTGTAGGTGTACCAATTAGCACTATCATTAACAACATTATCATCCCATATCCATGATCATTATTATTGCCATCATCATTATCATCTCTTTATCAAAACCAATAGTTGCCGTCAACATCATTACCATCATCATCCACATCTCCGTAACCATTATCTTCATCATCTCTTCCTTATTAAACATTATCGCCATCATCATCAACATCATCCACATAACCATTATCATCTTCATCATCCCTTCTTCATAACCATTACACCCTCATCATCTCTACATCATAAACATTATCGCCGTCATCATCATCATCCCCATAACCATTATCATAATCTCTTCATCATAATCATTATCGCCATCATCGTCATGCACAAAACCACAATCATCATAACCATTTTCACCAACATCACCATGCCATAATCATCATCGTCACCAAGTTCATTATCACCATTATCTCCATCATCACCATTACCTTTCAGGTCATTCAGCGAAAGCTCTAGTCTAGAAGGATTTTCGGTAGTGATTGAATACATCATCATGGTCACTCTCATCACCATCAGCATAGACATCAACACAATCATCCTGGCCATCTTCTTCATCCTGTGATGTGATCCCATGTAGGTCCTACTGATGTTTCTGGGTCATGAATAAATAATAAGCACTGGGTACACTGCAGCCTGTGTGTGTGTGTGTGTGTGGGGCGTGCATGCATCTGCGTGTGTGTGGATTTGTACGTGTGTGTCTGTTTCATTTTTAATGGGTGTATGCTCCACGGTAGGGATTAGCCAAACCACAAACATTGTGAGAGAGACCCAACCCTGAGCTCCGCAGCTAAGCAAGAGAGAGAGAAATGCAAGCAGAGCAGAAATACGACAACGCCCAGAAGCCTATCTATTGATCTAAAGGTTCAGTATGGTTGATAACATTCAGGTACTGTTAATGATAGAAAAGTAAGCTGAGTACTGTTAAACAGCAAAACAAACTTTAAACAACAAAATTGTGCAACTGTTCTGTTGTAGCTGTTACGCAGTTTCTTTATAATTTACATATCTGGTTCATACACAATAGCCGTAAAAGCAATATCGCTGTAACTACAAATACAGTTTTTTGCATAGTTTTCGTGGATAATCACATTTGCAAATTTGGGTAAAAAACCTAAATACTTAAGGCAGTTTGGAAGTTAGCAAGAAAATAACTTGACAGATGGGACAAAACTCACACACAAATGAAACTAACTTGAATGTCATCCCTTTCTCCTACGACTGACTCGGTTCCATAATTAGTACAAATCAGACTAGAACCGGGAGAACTGTTGGTTCTCCATTTAAAAGCATTCCTTGGCATTAACAGTCCTAGTCATCGCCGAGGTCACCGAGGTCACGGTGGAACACGAGTCACGGAGAAGACAGAGCAGCCGACTGACTGGGTGAAATCCGTTCTGTTGACACAGGCCAAGCCACTCTCCACGCTGACCTCCTTTCAACAGCGTGGGAAGGGCAGAGTTCTGCTGGGGGTCCAGCTGAATATCTCCGCGGGAGGTTGCAACGGAACACCGCCTGGTAATTATCATTAGCTTCTCTACTCAGAGCCTGTTTAGGCTGTATCAAGTGTTGTGACAACAATTTCACTTAAATTACATTTTGCATAATATGTGAGTAAAATTTTAGATTCACACATTGTACGAGAAACTCTCGTTGCCCCAGATGTAAGCCCTAAGGTAACGTACGAGAATTGACAATTGACGTACGACAATTGACCCATCTGCGCTACACAAAAATGAATTTTCAGTGCAAATCTGGCAACAAGTCATGTTCGCCTAAATAAAACTGTTGTTGTGGACAAAGGCTTTTAGTTACTGCATAAGCTGCCACTATAATTTACAGTAGTGTTGAATAGCTACATATAACAGGGTCCATAGCAAACGTTTTTCTCACTGGCCCTATTGGGCCAGTTGGTCTGAAATTAACTGTCCCGGACTGTTTTTTTACTGGCCCGAATTGAATAAAAATGTAAAAACACACTAGAATGGTATTTTCCAGATATATGAAAATTTCATATCATCATAATATTGATTTATACCCCAGATATGCATGTGATGACACATGAGAGCATCATATTTAAGTAAACAAGCAATTGCTGTTTACATAAAAATTATGCAATGCACATCATTACTTTTCAATAAATTATTATCAGAATATTACTATGAATATCATTATCATCTTTTCATGAAGATGTTTGCTTATTTGATGGGACATAAAAGCATGAAAATAAAATAATTGAGTTAATATATTCATGGTTACATAAATATGGCCCAATACAGTACTTGCACTAGTTGGTTGACTGGCTTGTTGTGTGTCACTGCTAGCAAGCGTTAGGCAGGCGTAATTAACATGACACTTACTGTCGACAAGCCATGTCCGTATGTCGTGGACGTAGTCTTCACAACATGATAGCGGTCGACATTTGTTTTCAAGTTGGCAACGCGCCACCTCATTCATTCGGAGTAGGCAGACGTTCAGTGGTGCTGAGTTGTCAGCAGCCCGTTTGACCGCAATATACACGACATGCCACAAGGTCTTAAGAGCAGCTTTGATTGTTTTGGACCCAGGGAACCTGTTCCTTCACACAAACGAAAATGCTAGAGTTTGATTTGTTTTGGTCCTGTCGTACTGACCAGTGTCTGTCTGTGTCTACTAACGTAAGATCTTACTGGCCACAGGCAATAAATGCTCATCTGCCAATTATATCATGCACACCTGTCATTTTTACATTGCACTACGGTTTTACAGTTGTATAGATATTTTTATTGATGCATGTCTTTTGTGTAGTGTTATTATTGATAGTTTGTGTTATCTTCTTTTTTTCATATTATAATTCCTGTTACTTTATTTACTTTTAACTGCACTGTCGGGAGCAGGAAAACCAAGCATTTCATTGCCATAACTTGTAATTGCAAATGACCAATAAACCTTTTAAACATGAAATGTGTGCTAGTTTGCATGTACAAAATATTCCAGAATGTTTCTTGGGCTATTTCTGTAGTATAACCTTGATTTTGGGTTCTACCTGGAACCCCAAGAAAATGTATCCTTCAGGAAAACTGGCCTGCTTTTTCTGAATTTCTGATACATCCTTGTAGTATTGAGATTTCAATCTATTGGTTGCAATCAATCTACATTTTCTGCCAAGCCACAGTCAAGTGGCTGATTGGCATTGCAAATAATACATTGCAACTAACAGTTTAACGGCATGGGTTCAATTCCAGCACGGTTCTGGCAATAACCAAACACTGCATTCCACATTACTTTTCCGATATGAACAACGGTCAAGCATGGTGATAGTGTGATCACTGAAGGGATAATGTCTTCTGCGGTACGTCTGAGAAATTCCATGGGATGTACCTGCCGCCTTGGTCATAAAGCAAGACAGTGCAGCAAAATAAACGAGCTATAAACAGCATGATAGCCAACAAAACAAAGCATTCAACATGTTGGAATGGCCTACTCAATGTAACGACCTTGATCGTAGTACTTAATACAGAACTCTTGTTCAGAGCAACTCAGAGCAAAATAGAGACTTCCTGTTTTCACTTCCTGTGTCCATTCCTCTCTTTTAAACCTTCCTGTTTAAAGCATGTTTGTATTCAATTGTAAGGTTGGGGCGAAGAAAACTTTTCTTTACCCTAACTGACCAGTACAGCTGGAAATTTAAAGAAAAGTTACTGTATTCAAGGTAAAAGCCTTCTAAATATTGTCATTTTCACATTAATCTGTCAGACATGATATGTCATAACTACGGTACCCTGCACAAATGTTCATTAATCGTAATCATCACCATAATTCATATTTCCTTTTGCTGCAGGAGAATTGTCCTGCTGTGAGAAACGGGTTAGATTAAAATCCTACATCAGTAGCCTCATCCGCGGCCTCGTCCTCATCCATAATATATCAAACGCTGCAGTTAGTAACTCATCTCCAACCCCCTTCCTGCCTGACAAACACAGGACCCACATTTATATTTAAGGCTGTGGATACTTATCAAAACAGACCGCTACCAAAACATGTCCACTGTACTCATATTTTGGACAGGGTTCTGGGGGTATTTGGGTGTCTGAGAACTTACGAAGCCTTGTAATAAATAATAAACCCTCAGCAATAGCGGTAGCGCTTGTTTTGCCTAATGCTAATTGCCTCAAGTTCGGAATCTTGCGTTCTGAGACTGAGAGAAGTGAGCATGACAGAAATATTAATGGGATTTCACTTAATAGGCCAAGATGACTATCCCTGTGCTGAGAGGGTTCAACCGTAAAACAGCTCGTAAATCCAGTGAATATGAGGGAGATAGTATCTAATTCTCAGTGATCAGTAGACTCCCTTGCCAAACTATTTGTCACGCTTTAAATATTGAGAGGGGTTCTAAGCACTCTGGAAACGGAGACACTATTAGCATAGGACACTGTACCTGTAAGTAGCGTGGAAACACGCTGAAAGTCCTGACTGTTCCACACATGTCGTGCAGTACTGTGTGTGAATGTAGTTGAAGAGGTGACGTAACCTGTCGTGCAGTACTGTGTGTGAATGTAGTTGAAGAGGTGACGTAGCACGTCGTGCAGTACTGTGTGTGAATGTAGTTGAAGAGGTGACGTAACATGTCGTGCAGTACTGTGTGAATGTAGTTGAAGAGGTGACGTAACACCTCGTGCAGTACTGTGTGTGAATGTAGTTGAAGAGGTGACGTTTTCATTCCAGGTTGGTTGGTAACATTATTAGACTTACAGGCACTTACACCAGCACGCACGCACACACACACGCACACACACAAGAATCCAAGGGATCTAATTTCCGTCAATTTCCGTGCTCCCCTTCATTTGCCAGTTCTGCAGATTAAAAGACAACCCGTTATTTGAATGCAGTGTGACGCGTTGAGCAAAACTGAATCTGAAGCATTGATTGAAGCGGGAGAATAATTAGGCTTTTCTTGTGTCTAGGGGATAAATCCCTCCCTACACTGCAGATCACTGATATATTACAGCCGATGATTGACTTGGGATGAAATAGGTGCGGGAGATGTGTTTTTCATGTTAGCCCATCAGACAGGGATGTCACACCCACCCATTTAATGCTTAGCTTAGGCTAGCAAAAAAGTGCACTAGTGAGATAACACAATAATGAGCCATGCTTCAAGCTATGTTTGAACTCACTGTAAGGTTGCTTGTAGGAGACAGGACACAGGCGCAGAGACAACTTATCAGTTCATTTTTCAATAACAAGGACTAAGATGTAACAAGAACTAAAACAAGACATGAACTGCTAAACGTTACAAAGAGGAAACAATGACTGACGAGATACACTTGGGAACGAGGGACAGGTGAGGGCAATGACAACAAACCAGGTGACCGTGCTCCAAATGAGGGAGAGAGAGTGACGGATCTCACCGGAACAACAGGCCTGCAGAGCCAGGACAGGACACGGGCTATCTAGGTGGTCTGTTTCCTGGCATTATTTTCAAGGATAGGGGCCTTCTGGCTGCTAAAACAATCTCTCTGTCGGTCTGTCTGTCAGGCCCACTTCACATTGGCATGACTGGAATATAGCTGTGTGTTTAGCGGATTCTGGCTGGCCAGTAAGTGGGCAGGAATTGTGTTTCAGTGGTCATGCATGTAATCCTAGGCTGGATTGCGCTATGAAAGATGCACGGTCTTAGAGCAGGGCTCACACACACAAATTCATACGGTATTACAACCGAGCCTATTGCCTACTCTGGTATTCACCCCGTCGCCCTGGGAGGGTGAACCCCTTTTCTCCGCTACTTACGCATCTGTCTGTTTTTCTTCACCTTTGACTTCCTGGATAGGTGCTGATCCCTTCCTGTTAAGGCAGAGTCTTTTCAGGTCATTAAGCCGGTGTGTTGCAGGGTGAGGTTTAAATGTGACCTGTGTGTGACTGAGACAGTACACGGTTCAGACAGACACCACCGCTGTCTGTCTGACTTCACGGCCAAATGTCAGCCCTGTTACATGAGGCTGAGAACCACCGCTGTCTGTCTGACCTCATGGCCAAATGTCAGCCCTGTTATGTGAGGCTGGGAATCTCCACTGTCTTACCTCACAGATGATTGTCAGCCTCGTTACGTGAATCTGGGAACCACCACTGTCTGTCTGACCTCACAGCCACATGTCAGCCACGTTACGTGAAGCTGGGAACCACTGTTGTTGGTCTGACCTCACGGCCAAATGTCAGCCCCATCACGTGAAGCTGAGAAACACTGCTGTCGGTCTGACCTCACGGCCAAATGACAGCCCCGTCACGTGATGATGAGAACCACGTGCTGATTCCTGACTCACGGAGCCCAAGTTAATTCAGCCCTAGGCTTTCCCACAACGTGTAGACACACACACACACACACACACACACAACGCCCGCCCACACAAAACAGAGACACGCACACACACGTTGACCTGAGAAGGGCGTCAGATTCATGCAGTGTTACTATCTGAACAATACGTCCCAAGAGACAGTCTGGAAACCCCCAAGGTACACAGCCTAATTCACAGCTATGAACCGTAGACAGACTGACACCAGAAAGACAGACAGAGAAAGAGAGAGACAAAAGAAAGAAACAGAGGCAGACAGACGGCCAGAGAAAGAGGAAATAAGAGAGGAGGAAAGAGAGACAGAGAGGTCAGTAGAGATAGAGATTGAGGAAGAGAGTAATAGGAGAAAAGGAGGGTGTGAGAGTAGGAAGTAGTGTGTTTGTTAAACAGTGATAGTGACTGTACAGTTGATATATTAGGGAACAAATTAATAATGCAATAATGAACCTTAAAATAAAGCTGTTTGTAATCATTGTTTGTTATTATTATCATCATCATCATCATCATCATCGGTTATATTTTTCACACTGATAAAATTGGCTTCTGGGTAAAAATAGAAGACATTGAAATGAATACTGTCCATTGGGACAATTATGATGTCCTGAAACGTTGAGACGGGCTGCTTGAGGCTTGCATAGTGCAACACTAGATCTTCAGCAAATCACACAGATGCAGAAACACGCCACACAGAAAGCACACGGTAAATATAGGTCGATAAAGTAAGAATTTTGCACAATCAGTGTGTATCCTGGTTAGAGTGTATTCACATTTGATGGAGAACAGGCTAGGTTAACAGTGGAAAACATTCAGCGGTCATCTTACCCTACTCTTCCTGTGGTCCCCCCATCCCATCCCAACACAAACACACACACACACACACACACACACACAAGCCCCTGGTCTTTCACACACTACCTTACCAAGCCCAGTCATCCACTCCAGCATCCCCACCAAGACTGGGGTCCTCACAAATACACAACCTGCAAAAGTGTGTGTGTGTATGTGTGTGTGTGTGTGTGTGTGCCTGTGTTTATGTGATCGTGGCTATGTAAGCAAACCTGGTTGCTCAAGACTGGATTCAAATTATTTTCTCTGCAGATGTATACATACTTGGTTATGTTGTGTTTATGTGTGTGTGTGTGTATGTGTGTGTGTGTGTGTGTGTGTGTATATGTATGCGCATGCTGCTGTCTGTGCGTCCACATGTATGTGCGTGACGGTGTGCGTGTGTCCCGTGTCCTACTTTTACGTCACTCTAAAGTTACAGGAATGCATGGCACTGAAGAATAGGGCACAGACTTGTTTAGCAGCGATCGGTGCCACGGGCACTTGGTATGACAGACAGACAATTACCATTGTTCCTCGAGGACACCATACACCTGGACTCATCCAGGCCAACGAAGAGAAGGCGTGAGAAACAACCCTTTGCATCAGCTGGAGTGAGCCACCAATAAAGCCAATTGACAATGCCATTAGGGAAAGCATTCACACACACTTTAGAGGCTCAGTTGTGGTGCACAAAAGCATGTGGCCCTGTTGGGCAAACAGCACGGCATAATGCTTCACAACGCAGAAGGGTTGTCTATGTCGGGAGTGTTACTTAGGTTAATAGAGAGGGGAGAGAGTAGCCCAATCCTAAATGTTACATACAGCTCCGGAAAAACTGGAGACCGCTGCACCTTTTTCTATCTTTTCCAAAAAATTGGAAAGGAAGGTTTTGAGTGATACAGAATGACAGACAGAGAGGGAGAGAGATACAGAATGACAGACAATTGGAAGGAAATACAGAATGACAGACAGAGGGGGGGGAGATACAGAATG
>JACXGJ010004808.1:27827-43087 GCA_016801105.1 Esox niger
TACAGAATGACAGACAGAGAGGGAGGGAGATACAGAATGACAGACAGAGAGGGAGGGAGATACAGAATGACAGACAGAGAGGGAGGGAGATACAGAATGACAGACAGAGAGGGAGGGAGATACAGAATGACAGACAGAGAGGGGGGGAGATACAGAATGACAGTCAGGGTGGGAGGTCTGCTGCCTTCCAGCCTTGTGTTGCATCCAAATCCAAGCTAAAGAATTGAAAAGGATTTGATTCTTGCTGGCTGGCGTGTGGCTTTTCTCAATCTGGTGAATTGAAATAATGAAATAAGTAGCTTTCGGACGGTATGTGGTAAAGCAATCAGAAAGTCACATTGACACGAAGCTGATGGAAAAAGAGCAAGGCACAGGAGCTTAAATGTTTGTGACAATGTCCTTATACCCACCAGTGGACTCCAGTCAGTAGAGGGGTCAGTGATTCGGTGAAATCGCCTTCACACACATTCGCCGTCAGTGAGGCCAAGCCGTGGAGAAACCCAACCCAAACGGAGCCGCGATGATCATCAGGTGATCGGCTTCTCATTTACATGCCATTACATTTCCTCGAAGGCCACAGACTGTCCCCTCCGCCACCTCGCCCTGTAAAACACATTGCAGCGATGCGCTCTGACCCCTCGGCTGAACCAGTGTGGGTAAATAAACCAAGCAGCCCGGTATTACGGGGATTAGGGGAGCCTCAGTCCACGGCCAGTGTGGTCTGCAGACGGGGGATGAGTGAGGAACGGTGATTTTCCAGAGGTGCAGAGGGTTGTTGGGTAATGGATTTAACACACAACCCATTCCCTGCTGACATCATTCACACGAGCATGCATTACATTAAATCAGTGGAGCGCGCACACACACGCACACTAAGATGATATTATTACACATACAGGAACCTGCACATACACACACACACCTGCGCACACACACGCTGATATTATTACACATACAGGAACCTGCACACACACGCACGCACGCACGCAGATATAATTACACACACAGGAACCTGCACGCACACACACACACACACACACACACACACACACACACACACACCTGGGATTAGCTCACCTAGTTAGTGTAAGCTCGGTCGACCCTGATAAGACACTGGGAATATGTCTAGCAGTTAGGATAAAGTTAATACTCTATGAATCCTTAATCAGCACCGGCTGCCTCTCACCGGTGGGGCTGGAGGATTACCATGCGCAGCTTCATCCCTCCGCGGCAGATCAGCCGATCACCACCCGCCACCCACCCAGCACCCACCCAGCACCCACCACCCGGCCTGACCATGATTAGAAGCCGAGGACAAACGCCAGAGAGACCTGGCTCACGTCCTGAACAGCGCCGTCTTACTTCCGACCGGGGCCCACGTGGCTCTGGGCCTATCGGCGGTATGTATCCGGAGAGGACGGACGAGGGCCCCTCCGTCGCGGAGTGGAGGGACATTCGGGTTGATCTTGAGACCACGCGAGTGTGCAGGTTCCCCCGTGGTCACTGGAGCTGGATGAGAAACAAACACAGGTGCGCTAAGAGCAGTGGAGGGCGGGGAAGGTCTCCTCTCTTTCGCAAGATGAAAGCAAATGGATCCGTGACCAACTGACATCTTCATTCTGTTTTTCTCAACCTCCAATTTCTCATCCTGGTTTTTGTCATCCTCCTCTCAAGTTGTCACTCGAGGGAAAATCTCTCTGTCCGGACACGTTGCCATGGAACGGACTCAGGCGGATGCAGCACACAATGCAATTCCCACCTGCACGCACACATACACATACACACACGCACACACACAACACACACAACATGACACAACATAACACAACACGCACGCACGCGCTCACAAACACACATGCACACACAACATACACACCAGAGGCGCAGAATGAGACTCCTAAGCAGTAAACCTAGTAAAAGCCAGTCTGAGTGTCTCAACCAGTGGCTGAGAGAGGAAGCCATTTCCCTCCTCCTGTTTCCATAGGGATGACAGCTACAGTAACAGAGATAACCCCAGCTCAGCCCTGTACACGACTGTTAATGGTCACTGCTGATATAGTTTTGGACATCACTTGATTGATGACCGTCTTGGCTTTCTGATAGCCTGGCAGCAATGTGAGAGAAGTAGCATCAATGAATGCCCAGTTGAGGATTATGTGTTCTCCGGCGTTCCAAATCCACCAGATAACGGTGCTTTGGGGAGCCCTCAGGGAGATATGCCTAATTAAAATGATCATAAAACAAGCCAATTTCACCATGCAATTAATTAATTGCATACTTTTTGATAAACCAAATGGTATTCGAAAGAGTAATGTCTGATAAAGTTCTACAAACGGTACAGGGAAGCTGAGGCAGCGTTTTCATACAGCTTCATTCCTGAAGCATCTGTCTAGATTTTAGATGTTTCTCGACGGTGGAGGCAGGGGCGAAAATCTGTTAACAACTTTGCTGGGGACAATTACAGTACATGACATTTTCTCCAGAGCAATTCCTGAGGGGGACACCGAAAGTAGTGCTGTAATCACTTTGCGCTCGCTACTGTAGCTCTGCAAATTCAGCTATTGTGTGTGAACCCTACCAACACATAACAAAGTGACTGGATTAACCCCACGTTAGCTATGTGTATTGAGTGCTTTTGAGATGGGACACAAAAAACACTGTCATCTTGCAAGCTAAGAAACATTACATAAATTGCATCGCAAGCTTTGCACTGAATCGAATTCAAAGAGCTGCAAATACTGGTTGATGTTACCGTAGATAGCTAGCTAACATCAGCTAACCGCTATCCATCAAAGTGTGACCTGTAATTCAATGCAGTAAAAATGAAGACTGTTATAAATCTATCTCATTGTAATGAGTGGTAGAAGTAAAGAAATGTCTAACATACCCTTTGTTTGAACTACTAACTGAAAGTCAGCCACCAACGACAGACTGTCAGATAGAATGCAAGGGTGGTTATCGGCATCCATCACTGCTGAGCGATAGAGGGGCAGTGGATCAAACCACTGTGAGGCGGCGGGTCGCAATCTTTTGAAATGTAAAAGCACGCTATTAAGTGTCTTTAATCGGCTCAAGTGCTTGCACTCCGTGTCACTAATATTATTGAAATTACATAGTTATGTTTACAGTGATATCTTCGGAGGTCATAATTTTCCCAGGGTGGGGAGGTCATGCCCTCGTCCCCTCCGGGATTTCCGCCAATGGGTGGAAGGTGGCATTGCCAAACTCAAATTATGCTAACAAATGCATGATTCTTACAGTGACGCTCGCTAGTAATACTTGGTTAATTCAAGTCCAGAATTGCCACACCCACCTACCAGACTAACATCAACCGGTCACTAGCTAAGTGAAGAAAACTGTCAACACCAACAACAGTGAATTAAATCTCCAAACTATCTCATTAATATCTAGCTTACTAATGTTAGCCAGTAGCTATGCATAAACTTTAGCAAACCAACTACCCAGCAAAACTGCAGCATAATGTTGAATGTCAACACCAAACAGTTCAACGCATGTTTTTTATAACGCAAAATGAGCTAGTTAACTAATGTTAGCAAGTAGCTAGCTGGCACAAATAAAAACAAAAAGGGCTGTTACAATTAGCTGATTGCCTATAAACTTGCACAACCCAGTGACAATTTTATTAAATATTAATTAAGGAAAAACTGCCCTGCTCATTCATAATTCGTGCATAGAGTGTTGTTGTGGTTGAGATGGCTAGTGTTGTCCCATGAAATATGATCCATTAGAAACTCTTCCCACCACGTACAAACCTTGTGTACACTGGTTAAATATAAGGGACTACTGCAGAATTCATCAGGGCAGAAACTGCCAATATGACGTGTGTTGATCCACAAAACAGCTATTAAAGTGTGTGAATCCGTTCAGATGTACTTTCAATGTTTGATTTGACTGCATGCATGTTCATAAATGTTTCCCCTCACAAACATGCTCTACTCCTTGAGCTGCTTGGCTCGTGTGCTTTTGACACGTTGACATAAACACACACACACACACACACGCACAATCCGAGCCAGTCCCTGCCACTCACACTTAAACAATCTACCATACCTCTCTGATGAAAACATGTTTGCATTTGGGGTTTGTCCAACAGAAAGTTTGATATGGACACACAAAAACTGACCGTGTTCATGGCAATATAACATCACTTTTTGAAACCGCTTAGAGATCGGAGCCTTTTGAAACGTGACTGTACACTGATAATGTTTTGACAGGCACCCTACGCTACTTGATGTCAAGAAAAAAAAGCAGATGGACGTGCCCCATATAAAGCAGAACTGTGTCCCATATCAAGGGCTGCTTTACGTCTCGAGACAGAGAGAATAAAGCGCTAGATAGACTCACCTTGTTTTGCATAATAATTTCCATAACATTTGAATTTTACACCGGGATGTTTGAGATGTACCACGCAAGATTGTGAACGTCAATCGCAGGAAAATCGTGTGACGCATTTGCGTGCTGCACAGAAGCTTGATACAGTTCCAACAGAATCGTTTTCTCATTCGCAAAACTCCGGGGAGCTCTATTGAAAACGTGGCGCACGCTACCTCGGATGGTGGTCTAGAGCTATCAGCCGCAAGTTTACACAAATTCAGAATCCAACGTCCCGGCTCTTTTGCGATACGTCTCTGACAATGTAGTGTAATGCATCAGGCCCTGTTCAGCTGTGGTATACAGAAGCTTCGAGTTGACTCCTTTAACTGGGAAAGACACGTTGGCTCACTATAGATTGCTCATGAGACCTGTATTCGTTGTCAGCAAGGCCCGCTATAAGAAGATAGTCATTATTAGTCCATTTGCATTATGTGTTGTTCTGATAAAATGTGTAACGTGAATTACATTTGCAAAGATGGAAACGATTGCAATTTGATAACAAGGTTAAGCTCCTTCGGTAAAATAATTAGATCATCATTGGGTTTTCACCGTCCATGTGTACTTTCCCATGCCTTGAATACACTGGATCACTTCAAATGCAGTGTATCTGTATTTAATTGGACCATTTGGGACATGAAGCCGGCCAATAGGAAAACGATACCTGCTGTTACCATATAGTGGTTTGTTGGGGTTTTCATGGATAGGGATTGAAGTGTGGCCATTAACTATAGTATTTTCATTCAAAAAAATATATGTGATTATTGCAATCAGGTTTTGGAAAAGTATGAGAACACACAGAAATGTGCACCTGCATAGACAAGGGTTTCAATCTGGTCAGGAAAACCCAACCGGTGACCGGCACAGCTGAGGCAGTAAGAAACCACACTACAGGTAAAACCCAATTCAGCCCTCAGTCGCTTCATGAAATTCATGGGAACCCACTGTCTGAGCGTTTTGTCTGCTCATTCCTCCGTTTCTCTCTTACACACACACATCCCCCAGCAAACAAACACACACACATACACACACACAGTGGATTAACTCCAAAGACTCCGTCTGTGCAGGAGTTTGTCTTCAAGCGGGAGCTCCAGCAGGGAGGACTAGTCTGACCCAATGGATAGTCACAAAGGCCCCGAACCCTTCCACGGTCCCTGCCCTGCCCAGCGTGGGGGGCCTACAGCGGGCATCATTATCCTACCCGACTCGGCACGGACGGCTGCTGAGACTTGTTTTCATGCCTGGTCACCAGGGGCCAGCTCTCTGAGGGGTTGGACGTCAGGGGGACCAGGACGCCGTTGCGCGCGGCCGCAATCCACTCACATTATCGATCGGCATCTGATAGACAGGCAGGGTGTTCACGGTATGCTGAGAGTGCAGGGACGTTTTAGAAAACAGTAAGACGTAATTGAAGATGATGGAGGAAAAATAATGGAGAGGATTGATGGAAGGCACGGGAGGTTCAGACGGACAGAAATAAAAGAGGGTGGCCGTCGGACGGAGAAAAAACTAAGAGAGGGGGAATGAAAGAGAGAAAAACGAACAGAGAGGGGGAAGGGGAGAGAAGAAAAGAAGCTTTGGTGGCTTTGGTCGGAGTTTTGGCGCTGAGTTTCCATGGTTACCGACTCTTCCTGTCTTTCCTTTAGACAGGTTTTTTCTGTCTTCTTTTTTCTCCTTTTTCTTTTGTGTGTTTATCCCCCTCCTCTCTTTTCCCTGCCTGCCCCCACCATTCGCGTCCCGCCCGCCTCGACAGCTCTGTGCAGGGCTGGCCCCACCGGTCCAGGCCGTGGTTGGCATGGCGCCATATTCACGGAGGCCGTCTCCGTGGGTCCAGCCAGGGCAGGGGGATCCCTTAGCTGGCCCCGTACCCATCACCACCCACCACCTACCCTGCCGCGGGCGGCACAGGCCCAGCAAGACACTGACCACCTTCTACACCACACACACACACACACACACACACACACACTCAGTTCCTAACCGAACACGCATAATCACCGCTCTCGATCACCGCATGGATCCAGCCGCTTGGATACAACCACCCCGGGACATTTACAGAATCCTCCGACATGAATGCATAAATACAAGGCAAACAGAACAGCTGGGTCAGACACTGGAGCGTTTGTGTCCCGCTCAAACACCAAATTAACTGGAAGAGATGGGCTCTTTTTCACACACAGGAATATAGGGGTGGAATATCAACTAATCTATCCCTGCCACTGTGAGGAAAGGTGCAAGAATCCTGGTTACCTCTTGGCGTTTTGTTTATGAATATGTTTGATCTCTTTCTTTTAAATGTCAATATTGAGATGATGCTGTTAATATTTATAATATTACTTTTCTTCAGGTTGTTACCGGTTGCCCGCTACAGCTCAGAGATGTCCACATGCTGATCTCCAATGTGATGGAGACGAAGTGGAAGTCTTTAGCCAGCACTCCAAGCTAAAGGTTAGGCATTAGCTCAGCAAGCTAACAAAGCTACACATGACTCAAGTATGGCAGCAGCCAGCTACTCAGAATCCCAGATGATCATTCCAGAATCAGGAGGGAACAAGCAAGATTTGTGAAAAAAGTGATCAGATTTTGCAACCGTAGTCTCTTGGCAGGTAACGATTCCAGGTGTCCCGCATCCCATCTTATCTCCAACCCCCATACAGGTGTTGACAACCTCAGTGACTACCAAAAAACACAGATATATTATACACCTTCACTGAAGTGTGCAGGTTTTAGAAAAGAACACAAAAGACTTGCAATTCAAGATATGCCACACCTCGAACAACCCGAGATAACAGTGTGTCATCATCAAAGCTAAGGTTTTAAGGCAGTGTGACACATAGCCAACGCGCCCACCCGACTGTGTGTCAAGTCAATTAGAAATATAATACATGAACAGTTCACCTTCTGGCTCAATGTTCAGAAACAAATCAGAAACATATTCAGCCTAGTGGGGTGCAGCTTCCGCCAGACACAAAAGTTTCACCATGTAAATGACTTTCCCTGTGTAGCAACACTCCGGGTGAATTGAGTGCCAGAGAGCTGAAGTTGTTTGAAAGTGTTATTTAGCTTCGCAAATGTCTGTAGCTGACCTTTACTTTGGGGTTGGAAGGAGCCATATTAATACCCTCCAAAACAGCAGACATTTAAATCCCAGAGTTCCCTTTTCTTGTCCGGGAGATCTATAGAACTACAGTACGTGTTTGTTTGTGGGAGAGACATTGTTTCACATTTTTTAGGTTTGTTTGTTTGTTTGAAGGACATTAAATTGGCATTGGGGTAAAGCACTAGACTAGCCCAATCACCAGACTTCCTGTCGGTACTATGGGTTCGTCTGGCTCTCCTAAATTTGACGGTCTGAAACTCAATATACACAATGCAACTCTGTCATGGTACTAGACACCTTTTTGCTTGAAATCACAGTGTAAAGGTAGAACGAAATAGTGTGGCGTTATTTATGAATTTGATTTGGGGGGTGGGGTGTTGCTTTATAATGCTTACAACGTTCTGTGTCAATTTAATGGCTAGTTTTGTACAGTAATATTTAAGCATGAAAATCTATACCCCTCCGAACCCCTCCTCCAAACCCCACCTCCGAACCCCTCCTCCAAACCCCACCTCTGAACCCCACCTCCAAACCCCACCTCCGAACCCCTCCTCCAAACCCCACCTCCGAACCCCTCCTCCAAACCCCACCTCTGAACCCCTCCTCCGAACCCCTCCTCCAAACCCCACCTCTGAGCCCCTCCTCCGAACCCCACCTCCGAACCCCTCCTCCATACAGAAACCTTGAAAAATGTACAATTACTTTCAGTGATTTCTTTTATTCAACTTTTATTCACAGTATCTTCAAATGCTTTTCCAAGTATTGTTATCTATGAAATGACCATCTTTATACAGATCCTAATGTTAGCTTAGTCTAAATTGATAAATAAGGGCAAAAGAGCAAAGGGCAAAGTTTAACCTGATATAAAGGTGACCTGGGGATAGGAAAACACCATCACATAAATAAATTGGAATTCTTAAGACAATAAACATCAGCATTAGATGACATTGAATACAGCAGGTTAAGCATTCAGTGGATGTGAAAATTCAGCAGTTGCATTGAAAAGATTTTGTTTTAAAGACGGAGATGTGATCAGTGTCAAGTTTAAGGCCGTCGTGACATTTGTTCCAGTCATTGAAATGAAGGACTGTAAAAGGAGTTACAGGTTTAAGGAGTTACCTATTTGAGACATTTTACAGAGGGCAGGTGGCTATTGGAATAGCAAACTATATTGGGGACAGAGGTGAAGTTCAGGAGGGATTTTGCTAAAAGGTACTTGTAAATGAATTGGTACAGGTGAGTCCATTGTGTGTGTTCAAGCGTCCTTTCAACAGAGTTGAAGTTGAAGCGCTGGCCTGCTTGGAAACCGTGGAAACCAACAGACATCATGAGGATCTTTTATTGGAGGAAATTAAAAACACAGAGAGGGAAAAAATCTACTACTCACCATAGCCATCGATCGAATTAACAGTCGGCAAGCGATCCATTGATTGATGGAGCGGTGAGGAAGCAAGCACTCTGAACCCATTAATATCAGAGTGTGTGGATGCTGTAATCGCCATGCCGACCCAACAACAGCCATTCATCCTAATACCCATAATGCATTGGTATGCCACCAGCAGCGGTCTGGGAAGGTCACTTTCTGATTGACAGCCTGCTGAGCCAAGACCTCTATGGACGCCACAGGAGGGAGGGAGGAAAATGGATCATGGTTGTTATAAGGTAAGGCTTCTTCATTCAGACTGCTGGATAAAAATAATTTCATGTCTTGTGCATTATTGATAAAACAGAGAATCAAGTCATTAAAACTAAAGGCAAGAGAAGGGGAAAGACAATAGAGAAATCAATCAAGTGTATTTGTATATTTTATAAAGTTAGTCACTTATGAATACAACTTTATTCCCGTTGAATTGGCTCGTCTCTCTTTGCGTATTGAGATATTGAACATCAGCTGACAGGATGAGTTAAACCAGCGATTTATGAGATCGAAGAAATGTATGTGTAGCATCAACTAATTAAGAAAGCATTTCCTACACCTATTTTAGGCAAACAGCGTTCCGGCTCCTTTTTTAGGCAAAAGATCCGTCTGGGGTGTCAGGGATAGGTCATTTCAATGGAACAAGAGTTATTGACACAAACGTTTTGACGAAAATTGTTTTGTCACTTCCTGTACATATTTGATCCCAAGTCAAGCGCTGCCATGGCTTAACATTGGCAACCGCCAAATGCGGGTACAATTTGGCTGTGGCGTGTAACACAGTCAATCTTACTAGCCATTTGGGTGGGTGGCATTCTTAATCTATTTAGAATACCACTGAAATTATGTGCTATAAAGATCGTAGGAGGAAACCTTTTCCATATTAATTGTTGTCAAATTCGGTATGTTTCCTAGACAATTCGGGTATTTTTCATCAGCTTGGGCGGGTCGATTTTTTCCTGGAATCTGCAGCAGAATACAGCTTATGTTAAATGAAAATCTGGCAAACTTGCAATACGGGACGACACCTGTACAGACGTCGCGGGAATGAGTAATGTCGCAGAAACAGGTGGATCATAGTTTTCTTTTACATCCAAGCATGTCAAAGTATTACATTAAAACTTAATCTCAAACTACATCTAAACACACAAGATCTTAATTTTGTACTTTTCAGGCGACGTTTAGTAGCCTGAAAGTACACAGATTTTTTAGAGAGATTGCGAGACAAACGAAGGTGACTGGTGTGTATGCGGCTATGTACTATCACCAAAATCATTAGCCAACATATGCAATATACAGAGAAAAAAATATATAATTAACATATTTAAGTTACAAACAATATAAATATATGAACGTGAAGATGCTGGATCAGCGACAGCACCAGAGCCAAGTACAACTAAAGGAAGTCTTGGGAGATTAACGATGTGGCGTCAAGGCCAAGATGTGGGGGGGAGTCTATATTAACAAGAACATAGCCTAACAAAAATAGACAACAATAATATTGACTGCTATTAATTATGAAGCTGATGGCTGATTTCATATTTAGTTTTAAATAATGTGTTAATAGTTTTAGGTTATGTTAAGAATAAATATATTGCTTGCATATTTTGGTTAATATAAGGGTGGATATTGTAACGTGCATTAGCTGCTCAAGTGGACATGGACAACAGGGCAAATGAAACAAATATAGTAGTGTGTGGTCACATTATATAAAGTATTTCACAGAGGGGTGTCCGGTAGAGAGGGGTACCTCCTTTGCCTAACAGTGACTGAACCAGCAAACAAGACAAGCTAAGATGTAAATACCTTGTACATTGTTGTCAGTGTCTGGCAGATAACAGACAGCTGACTGTACAGCTCATGGCCAATCCTTCAAGCTCTCCACTAGTTGTATGAGCTTTTGCCCCCCTTTTATTAAGTATTAGTCAACTTTTATCAAATAAAATGTAATTCCTCAACAACAAAATGGTGGCAGAATGGCTAGTAACTTTGGAAAACCACTAGCCACAGTGACTGGTGAGCAAAATAGTTAACATCAACCGCTGAGCGCTGCATATCAATATCAAAGTACATTTTGACGGACAAAAACAGTATTTGATGCTACAACGCATACAAAAACAGTCCAAAACACACAAATTGTTTTATTTGTTTTTAGTGTCACTACCGTCAGTGTTTTAGCCAGTCAGTTAACCAGTCAGTCAGCTAACCAGTCACTCAGCCAAGCAGCCAGTCAACCGAGCAGCCAGAGGCTTGTGGCTCATGGTCGGTGTCTGGTGTCGGCTCAGTCTATTCCAACCATCGCTGACACCAAAATGTGCCTTTCATTCCAGCTGTCTATAAAATCCCAGCTCCATATTTATGAGTGTGTGTTTGAGGCCATGAGGCAAGAGTGACAGCCTCTTAGCAACCTCCACACCTGGCTGTGCTTTAGATAATCAAAAGCCATGCAGTCACTCCACCCTCCTCCTCCAGCTTCCCTCCTCCACGCTCAGTCTTTCCAAAAAAAATAACTCCTTTTTTTGTCAGTCATTGTTTTCTCTCGCAGCCTGGCTTCTTTCTTCTGGTGTGAAGACTTCTATTCAAATCTGGCTTTTCTTCTCTCTCTCGTGGTTCCTTTGCGCTTACAATCGTTCTATTTTAGTGTATGAAGGTACATTTTCTTTGTAGCAAACCAACACATTATTTCTTGCGTTATCCTTCCTATTTGAACACCTGACTATGAAAGCCAGTAGACATTATTTCCTGCGTTATCCTTCCTATTTGAACACCTGACTATGAAAGCCAGTAGACATTATTTCCTGCGTTATCCTTCTTATTTGAACACCTGACTATGAAAGCCAGTAGACATTATTTCCTGCATTATCCTTCCTATTTGAACACCTGACTATGAAAGCCAGTAGACATTATTTCCTGCGTTATCCTTCCTATTTGAACACCTGACTATGAAAGCCAGTAGACATTATTTCCTGCGTTATCCTTCCTATTTGAACACCTGACTATGAAAGCCAGTAGACATTATTTCTTGCGTTATCCTTCCTATTTGAACACCTGACTATGAAAGTCAGTAGACATTATTTCCTGCGTTATCCTTCCTATTTGAACACCTGACTATGAAAGTCAGTAGACATTATTTCCTGCGTTATCCTTCCTATTTGAACACCTGACTATGAAAGCCAGTAGGTATTAATTATATGCGCCGTATTCAGCCACCGTGGTTATTACTTCACCCTGCAGCGCTAGTTTTCAACGTCTTATACCTTGTTGGCAACCTGCCTTCTCGTCCCTCCACCTGGTACAGCCAGACTGACACTGGCCCTCCCCAGGACCCCACGTGACTGTTAAGCACTTTGAGGCCAGAGAACATATGAAATAATCCTGTAACAGGCAATGTCTATGCAGTACCCCATTTAAAAGTTGGTATACGTTCCTTCTGTGTGCAGGTGTGCAGCAGCTTAATCTGGCGTGGTTCCCTTGCGTGGTTCCATGTAACTCTGACACGGTATACAGTCTCATGTGCCGGGTTAAATCCGTGCCTTGGAATAGAATTCACATTAATTGCATTCATGTCATCAAGACTCACTGGAATAAATGGAGACAACAGTTCATATTGGCATTCAGTTATGAATGCTTATGTGTCTCCTTTGTTTAGCGCGCATGGTATTACATACAGTGATAAAGACAACGGAGACCAACGTCTTGGCGTATTGACCACCATCACCATGGAAACGTCTAGGTGCAGGCAGGTGCTGCAGGTAAGGTTCAAACTTAGTTCCAACTGTTAATGAGCAAATGCAGTAACAGTGTTTTGCAAAGCAAATGAAGGGTAATAAAACAAAATGAATCCACCCCACCTTAATTCTCTCCACCCTCTCCACTTGGCTGTTGGGAGCAATGCGCTTACCAGGTGGATGCTACACGTTGGGTGAGGTCAGTTCTCAGCTTCCTATGTGAAGAGCTTTGAGTAGCGTAGTTTGCGTAAAAGCGCTATGTTGCCATTTCATTATTATTCAAAGGAAATTTAAGTATCGGTTGCCTACATGCAATGTAGGGGTCAGACATACTCCAAAACGGGGTCTAAACTCTTTCGACATTAAATTATCAAGATTGAATCATTTTCAGGGGCCTTTCGGAAAAGTTGATATTGTTTTTTTATTTTTTTTATTCTGCAAACATCACTAATTGTGCATTTTAAAAGTAAACAGACTTGCCAGGGTCTGTTGTCCCCTGGTGAAATGGAGTATGCGTGTCTTCTCTTGCTAGACTACACAGGCTGCGCGGGAACACATACCGTCTAGCTACATGAGACTATAAGGGCGGGGACTTAGAAATGTGCAACGCCGTAAGTAAACAGTTTGTGATGTACATTTTTTAACTTAACAGTGGAACCAGAATGTTTTTGCATTGATGTGCCTTGAAATATAAGAATAGTCAAAGTGTCATGACCCCCACACACAGCAGGACATTTTTAAAGCATCTCATACAAGCAACTAGACAGCCAAATAATTATTTGACCTAAACAACGGTCCGGGCGATGCTTGGACACTGAAAGTAAATCGACATGGTTTGTTGAAAATCGAAATATCAATTTTCTGACTGATTAAAAAAACGATTGAATGCACAAGGACAGTGCAAGGTTTGTTCTTACCCTCTGCAAGATACCAAGTTGGGTCACAACAGTAATCAGATGTTATTTCCTTCAGTGTGGCCTTGGTGATATTTGAAATGGTCGTTGTTGGCCTGTTAATTTATTTATCCAACCAACATGTTCCTAAACAGGGGACAACAGCTTGACACAACAACACACTCTAAAGCATGAACTAAGTGTGCAGAATATACAGCTCCGGAAAAAATTAAGAGACCACTGCACATGTTAAACCGGTGGTCTGTACCATGTTAAACCTGTGGTCTGTATCATGTTAAACCGGTGGTCTGTACCATGTTAAAGGGCTGGTCTGTACCATGTTAAAGGGCTGGTCTGTATCACGTTAAAGGGCTGGTCTGTATCACGTTAAAGGGCTGGTCTGTATCACGTTAAAGGGCTGGTCTGTATCATGTTAAAGGGCTGGTTTGAACCAAACCTGAGAACAGCAATGTTTTGGGCATAATGTACCTGGAAGAGGAAAGGGAAGTACCAGGGAGTGGTGTGGCTTACGGTCATGCAGTAGAAAGTGCTGTAATGTCCATTAATCACTAAAGAGAAGTCGACCCCTGTGAATAGCTAAATGTTTCAGGGACCTGAGTACAAAAGCAGCCCACTTCTGGTAACCCCTACACAGGTGTGGCTACTGTTCAAAAGCTAAAGGAGAAGTGAGATTTTACCAGCTATACCTCAGTCAGTGCAGTGACAATGCAATGAAAAAATCAACACATCAGGTGATTAGAAAAGTCGCAGCAGTCTTAGAACCAGTAGGGTGCAAATGTATGCAGATATATATACTAACAGAACCAACCTTACAGTAGTTCTGTTGGTAAGGATCCGGGTCCAGGAATGCCTTGAACAAGGATTGAGCACACAAACCTTAGAGCTGGAGCCTGCGTTTTCCATTCATTGTCTGTCTCTGCCCACCATGTCCTGATGCACCCCGGTGACCCTTGTCTTTCTCCGGGTTGGCAGCATGCTGGAAATCCACAGAGACACGCAGGCACAGAGAGACTTAAATAAAGCAAACTGAGGCGCGCACACACACACACACACACACACAGGAACTTGCACATCTTATCGAAACTTCTCTCTCCACGCTGCACTCAATGAAATAAAAATCTAATTATGCTCATGAACCTGAAGGTATGGGAGCAGTCTCTCGTCTAAACCCGTGGCCCAGAATATTAAAAGCTCCCTCCTTCCCCAGTCTGTCTCGCTCCCCACCCCATCTACCTCCCCACCCCATCTACCTCTTCATCCCATCTACCTCTTCATCCCATCTACCTCTTCATCCCATCTACCTCTTCATCCCATCTACCTCTTCATCCCATCTACCTCTTCATCCTATCTACCTCTTCATCCCATCTACCTCTTCATCCCATCTACCTCTTCATCCCATCTACCTCTTCATCCCATCTACCTCTTCATCCCATCTACCTCTTCATCTCTTCTACTTCCCTCCCTTTTCTATCCCCATCCCTCTACCCCTTTATCCCCTCTTCACTTCCATGTCCATGCCCTCCCCTCTCCCTCTCTCCCTGTCTCTCTCTCTCCCCCTCTCCCTCTCCCCCTCTCTCCCCCTCTCCCCCTCTCCCTCTCTCTGTCTTGCTGCATCTCTCTTCCTCCATCACTTTCTACTATTTTTTTCTCTCTAATTTGTCCTTCATCTTCTTACTTTATCTCTGTCTCTTTCTTCCTCTCCTCTATCT
>JACXGJ010004809.1:0-42938 GCA_016801105.1 Esox niger
GGGGAACCTACTTATGTTGAATGTTTGTGCACGTAGTTGTGGTTTATTTTGGTTGTTAGCCGTAGGCTATATGTCACCCAGGTGTAAGTTTGCTTTAAGTTTGTTTGTTTGTTACTTTTGAACTTTATTAAAGACATGGTGTACTACACTAACAGCCGTTCTGCCTCTGCCTATCTGTCCAAACCCCAAACTTGTGACATCTACAAAGTATTGACTTTAGGGGGGTGAATAGTTATGCACATTGCCTTTTTCTTTTATTTTGTCATATTTGTTGTTTGCTTCACAATAAATAAATAAAAATACCTTCAAAGTTGTCGGCATGTTCTGTAAAATAAATTATGCAAATCCTCAAACAATCCATGTTTATTCCAGGTGAGGCAACAAAACACGAAAAATGCTAAGGGGGTTTAATACTTTTGCAAGGAACTATAGACTGCCACCTGCCAAAAGTGGCATGTAAGACTGACTGCGTTTCACGCCACAGCCAGATTCCACCCGCCAAATGTCAAGCCCTGGTTGCCAGCTGTCCAGTGATTTAAATTTTTTTGCATGAATTGCTGCAATATTTCAGCCTATGTTTTTGTAGGTTGTGCATGAAAAAAATTATGTACACCATTATATTATAATGCCACAATATTGAGCAACTTGTTTAAATTCCCACACGTGTGCCTTATTGTCATAAACACTCAGTCACACGATTACTCTCCCCACGCTTACACTTTTGACGGATCTTGGTAGAACTTTTGAACTGTTATGGAATACCTGGTCTGTAGTATTCTCTATTGCAGTATTCTCTAATGGAGTTTAAGTAAACACTCTTGCTACACTATTAATGTGCATGTGTCCTCTACCTATATTCTGAGACTCGCAATATATGCAGTGGTTGGAGTTGGGTTAATATGGCTTGTTCTGTTCCTACTTTCTGATTACATTTCTGGCTACATTTAAAATCAAAACATATCGATCATTTAATAACTGTTGAAAAAGTGCAAAACAGTTTGTTTTCAACTTCCAAAGAGGTGTCCAATGATTAATAAATAAATTATTGATTGCTAAATGATTGTACACTAATTGAAGTAGCTGTTTATTTCATGATTTTACATACCATTGCATGAATGACTGCCTGACCCAATTTTGTATTATACATAGCTAAAAAACACATAAAAACACAATCATCACTGCATAACACCAGGTAAATTAAACTTCATGGGATATCTGTGCAGTTAGGAAGTATAAGCGATTGTGATCCAATGTCACCTGTTATAGTGCAAATTAATGCAGCTGATGGCCACAGACAAACATCAACCCAGGAGCAGTACTTGTCTCTGCTCCTTTGTGTAAGGAGGAACAAGACTAGCACTGCCAAAGCTGTACAAAATGACTGCTAACAGGCTACTGGTGGGCATGTTTCTGACCAAATTGTCATAAACAGACTACATGAGGGTGGCAATGAGGGCCCAATGTCCTCTAGTAGGACCTGTTAGAAATCAGCCATGTCGTATAGTGGTGGTAATAATAACTTGCGTACTCGGTTGTCAAGGGAGAGAGTATTCAATGTTTATTGCAGCATATTGATTGTCTATTAGCACATGATGTTAAAGGCTCAAACTCTTCCCTACTCTCCTTGCCACTCTCTAACTTTCTCAACTGTAATGTGGGGTACAAGCTGTTAAATACCTTGAGGGGCGGGTTTACCTAGCAAAGCCAAGACACTAACCCCCACACCAAATGGTCTATGTAAAAATTCCTGTGATTACCAGAGCGCATCCTACAGGGAGAGACTAAAAACAAAGGGTTTCCCTGTTTATCAATATCTAAGCACATTCACTTCTAATGAAACATACATTCATATTGTAGTTGTTAATGCTCAGATCCCACAGACCTATGCTCACAGCCAAGCACAGTGCAGCTCGATTGGCAATCGCCAGAGAACACCAGAATTGGCAGGTCTGCCATTGGTGTCCCATTCTCTCTACAGATGGGAGAAGGTTCACACTGAGCATGTGACAGACATGAAAGTGTCTGGCGATGACATGGTGAACATTATGCTGCCTGCAATATCATCCAGCATGACCAGTTTGGCAGTGGGTCAGTGATCGTCTGGGGAGACATTCTTGGAGGGTCCCACTGACCTAAAAATAATTGGGCCTCTGAGCCCTTTCGGAGCCAGGACTCCTAATAATCCTAGCAAAAATAATAGAGCTCCTGAGGACCCCTATTGATATATATAGAGCGATTCATATATGTATGTCACACAGTGTCAATGTATGTGTCAATATGTGTATATGTACACTACCGTGTACACAATCATGTATTGGAACAAAGCACTAACCTGTGAGTGGTCTGTTTCTCAAACAAGACACTCTAATGTATTTGTCCTCTTGCTCAGTTGTGCACCGGGGCCTCCCATTGCTCTTTCTATGTTGCTTAGAGCAAGAGTGTGCTTTTCTGTGAAAGGAGTACTACACGTTGTTGTGCGAGATCTTCAGTTTCTTGGCAATTTCTTGCATGGAATAGCCTTCATTTCTCAGAACAAGACTGACGGGTTTCAGAAGAAAGTTATTTGTTTCTGGACATTTTTAGCCTGTAATTGAACTCTGTTACTGAATATACTGAACTTGTCTAAAGAAGGCCAGGGTTTTCTTGCTGCTTTGTTCAGCACAACAGTTTTCATTGGAGATAATCACAAAATGATTTTCTACTGATCAATTAGCCTTTTAAAAGATAAACTTGGATTAGCTAAACCAACATGCCATTGGAACACAGAATTGATGACTGTTGATAATGGGCTTCTGTATGCCAATGTAGATACAGTTGAGCAAAAAAGTATTTAGTCAGCCACCAATTGTGCAAGTTCTCCCACTTAAATAGATGAGGGAGGCCTGTAATTTTCATTATAGGTACACTTCAACTATGAGAGACAAAATGTGAAAGAAAAATCCAGAGAATCACATTTTAATGAATTTATTGGTAAATTCCTCTGTAAAATAAATATTTGGTCACCTACAAAGAAGCAAGATTTCTGGCTCTTACAGACATGTAACTTCTTCTTTAAGAGGCTCCTCTGTCCTCCACTCGTTATCTGTATTAATGGCATCTGTTTGAACTTGTTATCAGTATAAAAGACACCTGTCAACAACC
This sequence comes from Esox niger, assembly GCA_016801105.1. Lineage (NCBI taxonomy): Eukaryota > Metazoa > Chordata > Actinopteri > Esociformes > Esocidae > Esox > Esox niger. Next base: position 3,142 of record JACXGJ010004809.1, read on the forward strand.
TGAAACAGTCTCACTCCAAACTCCACTATGGCCAAGACCAAAGAGCTGTCAAAGAACACCAGAAACAACATTTTAGACCTGCACCCGGCTGGGAAGACTGAATCTGCAATAGGTGAGCAAAAATCCCAGAACCACACCGGGGGACCTAGTGAATGACCTGGAGAGCGCTGGGACCAAAGTAACAAAGGCTACCATCAGTAACACACTACGCCGCCAGGGACTCAAATCCTGCAGTGCCACATGTGTCCCCCTGCTTAAGCCAGTACACGTCCAGGTCTGTCTGAAGATTGCTAGAGAGCATTTGAATGATCCAGAAGAGGATTGGGAGAATGCCATATGGTCAGATGAAACCAAAATATAACTTTTTGGTAAAAACTCAACTCGTGTTTGGAGGAGAAAGAATGCTGAGTTGCATCCAAAGAACACCATACCTACTGTGAAGCATGGGGGTGGAAACATCATGCTTTTGGGCTGTTTTGTTGCAAAGGGACCAGGACGACTGATGCGTGTAAATTTAATGGAAATATTGTTAATTTAATGGAAAAATTGATTTTCTTTCAAAAACAAGGACATTTCTTTTTGACCCCAAACTTGTGAACCATAGTGCATTTGTGTCAAAAGTTTGGACACGCCTGTTCATTCAAGTTATTTCTTTCTTTTTAGGGAATTAATTTTCTAAATAAATATGACCTTGCTCCCATTTTGAGTGGTTTTATGGACACAGAGTAAACCACGGGTATAACATTTCTAGAAGATTTCTACACTGTTCCCAGAATGTTCATGCAGATTTCAGTAGTTTATTTGGATGTTCTCCATTGTGATTCCACCATAGCAAAAAAGCAACATTCCCTTAAGATTGTCTTTTTATTCACATAAAGATATTTTCCCATTACATTCTCAGAACGTTCAATGAAAATGATTTTGTATTGCAGGTATGCAGTGAGAATCAGAAAACAGGTGCAGATACTGTAATATGGGGTTTTAATAGATACCAGCAGGCTATACAACTTCAAGACTAAACAAAACAATAAGGCACAATGGCCAACAAAAGTAATTCAAAATACCAGTGAACCAAACCAACTATAAGCACGAACAAATCAACAAGGCACAATGGCCAAAAATACATTAATATAGATTCAGGCAAATCTCAACAACGAGGTAGTACTTGATTGGGACAGGAATCACACTGCAGAAGGACTAACACACAGAGGGAGTATAAGTATTAATGGCAATTCGAGGCTTCATTACTATTATGCTAGCAGTGCCAACTCAGATTTTCTTTTTCAAAATAAAAGCCATCCTTGAAATATATAAGGTAATATAGTTAACAGTCTAGTCAGTACATTTCAAGTTTAATGTCTAATCCAATGTTGTTCTTGTCTGTTCTTTTTTATAGACTAGATTGTTAACTATATTGCCTTACAGATTTCAATGTTGGCTTTTATTGTGATAAAGACAATCTGAATGTTGCCAGCATAATATCCTGATGATACTGCTAATGAAGCCTCGTTTGGCCATTTATGGTATACGTAGTGGTAGTGATAAGGAACGGGTTTGCCTCATACAGAGTGATTGTCAGAAGGACATTGAGTGTCTGGGGAGCTGAACAGGCAAATAGACATTGAATATAACTGTTCCGAGAGACTGGTGAGGAGGCCCGTCTGAGAGGGAGAGGAGCGGAGTAAGAGAGTCCAGACATGACAGACTCTCCGTAAGCGCCAAATAGTCTTTAAGACTTAGGCAGCAAATTTGGCATATCTGCCTACTCATAGGCATATCCTAATAATGAATAAGTATTACATACATGTGCTGGTCACACAATTAGAATATCATCAAAAAGTTTTATTTCAGTAATGCCATTCAAAAAGTGAAACTTGCATAATGTATACAGTCATTCCACACAGACTGATATATTTCAAGTATTCATTCCTTTTAATTGTGATGATTATAACTGACAACTAATGAAAATCCCCAAATCAGTATCTCAGAAAATTAGAATATTACTTAAGACCAATACAAAAAAATATTTTTAGAAATGTTGGCCAACTGAAAAGTATGAACATGAAAAGTATGAGCATGTACAGCACTCAATACTTAGTTGGGGCCCCTTTTGCCTGAATTTCTGCAGCAATGCGGCGTGGCATGGAGTCGATCAGTATGTGGCACTGCTCAGGTGTTTTGAGAGCCCAGGTTGCTCTGATAGCGTCGTAGAAAATCAACCCCTCTTTACTAAAAACAAATGCACTTCAACTCAGGACTTTGTGAATCCAATAAACTTTAATGAAAATCATACAATAATGACAGACATTAAAGCCAGGTCCTTCTGCAGATACACCCCCAATGTTCTCAGTCCGGACCATGGCTTTTATACAGAACTTTCACACATTAAGCCATCTGACTTTGTCTGGTTGGGAACCCCCTTCGTGTGGGGTGTGCTTCTTATCTGCTACCTTCCTGAATGCTTGTAATTTGCGACAGTAATTCACATCCTCCTCATGTTTCATACTTGGGTCATGTCCATCATTGTCCACAAAGTAAGTGTTACATTGAGCTCATGGGCCACACTTTAGAAATGCCCCTCTCTGGGCTCAAGGTAACTGCCTGCTCATGACTATCTCTCAGCATAAGACACGTATTATAATGAACATAGAAATTGTCTGTATGTGTAATTCATTCTATCCCAGAAGTCATTTACTGTGAGTGTGGATTCCACATTAATATGTTTATAATAAAACGACCGGATTATACGTTGCACATTAATATTGTCATAAGTATAAAGTTATTTATGCATTTTATAGAAATATCCCCCACATATCTTTCCTGTGTGACTTCACCAAAGCCACAAACATTTTGACCTGAGAGCGCCAGGTGAGGAGGTGCTCTCAGTCCCCGTACAAGTGTCGAAATCGACTCAGCCATCTTAACACTGAACTCTTAGTCAACCGTCATCCCCGGAGGCTGGAAGCCAAACCTCTCCCCCCATTTCAGGCTGAGGGGAAGTAAAACACCTACCAACCTTACTAATCAGTGGGATATGGGTGTGTGTGTAAGCGTCTGCAGATTTACTTTCTTGAACCTTGCAAAATATGGTGTTTCAAAATGAGTATACGAGTTTACAAAGAAAATGTTAAAATAAAGACTAGTCTAAACATCCGACCCCATGATGTAGCATTATACAGCTTACATAAAATGAGATTAAATGAAGTAGGTTAATGATGATCACATAAAAGAAGTCACACTTAATGTAGAATGGTTTGAGGTAGCAATGAATGAATCTAACAGTAAACAATACTAACAAACAAGTATACTTCCCCAACACTACCCCACAGCCCCCACAAACTCTTTCATCTTTACTGAAAAACAGCCTCATTCAAAGTTTTATGTCCAGCGGTGCGCAGTTCTTCCCCGCGTACAGGAGGCAATCCTCCCACAGAGCTCAATTGCGAGGTTCAGGATGGTGATCATGTCCATCTCTGAGAGTGTGTCCAACACGCGTCCACTGTCCCCTGCTGCAGAACAGACACCAGTTAATCTTATATGGGCAAGGGTAAGGTCTGCGTGTGGGCCTATTACAAGTAGCAGCGTCCGGTAGTGGAGCAGAACGGTCACCGCTGCCGCTATCCATCTGGGCATGAACCTCTCCCATCTCAGCATAAACCTGATTCAAGTATGCATTCTCCAGTTTTCCACTCCGACAGTCCTTTGCTCCCTGTAACAGAAGAAGTAATATCCCTGCATTGCTGTCCAGCACGTGGGTCAGTTCTCTGTCCGCCCACAACACTTCTGGGAAGGGTGTTGAGGGGCTCACCGTTGACAGTGCATGGAACTCCCCATCTGTTAACATACTGACCATGACACCCAGGACGGAGAATCACTAATGGACCCTCGTCCCTATCTGTGTTGGAGTTTGGAGTTCCCCGGAGCATCATATAAGTTTTCACAGTCCGGGTCAGAAACATCTTGAGGAGAGGAACTGCACAGCATGATCCCAATGCCAATATAATTAATACTATTCCTATTACTATCCATACCTTAGTGACAATAGTTCCCCATTTACCAAAATACTTTTCTAAACAATCCCAAGCGAGAGTGTCCCTGCCTGCATTATCCTTAACTTTCTGAGAACTTCCTTTCTTTTCTACGGGCCACACTCAGCTTTCCCACTACGCCCCATAATACATGCTGCTGTTTCTCTTCCACTCTTCCTAACCACATGGTCTCGCTCTTATTATCAAGATTATCTGTCCTAATTAGAACTATAATTTCTATCCCTGCGGTTATCTTATGGAAAGGCATTATCCCTGCTAACAATGCTGCTGTACATACCTCATTCCTCCTGTCAAGGTCAGTGTCTGAGTTGCTAATGTTAGTGATAGGTTCTACATTGTCAGTCAAAGTCGATGGGGTCGGTGGTATGGAGTTCTCTCCCACCGATGACAGGTGGGTGTGGCCTCCCTTAGTCGTTGTCTGCGGTGGCTTGAGTGGGTGAATCTGCTCCCCTGCCACCTGTCCAATGGTTTCGATGATCGGCAGCATCAGCCATAGCCTCAGACCGGTCAGTAGTAGGCTAAGTGTCGTCACCCTCCATTCCTGGGTCCTGCGTCTCTCTGTGGGACACGGGTTCCTCTGGTGCAGGTACCGATTCTTCTGCTACTGCTGAGGGTTCCAAGCCTTCCCCCGCCTGCTCCTTGTTCCTGTCTGGGAGATCAGCTTTCTCACCCTCCTCATGTTGATCTGCTCCTTGTGGGACCTTGGTGCAGTGGTTGAGGGGAAACCAGGTGTCGCTGCCTTCTACTCGTTCTGCTGTTAATGTGTATTGGGTCACCTTGAAGGGTCCCTCACGCCTTGGCTCGTTCCACCTCCTCCTGAAGACCCTGATGTACACCTGTTCTCCCAGGACCACTGCTCAAGGCTGGTCCTCCTCCGGCTCCGGCACTCGTGCACTCCTGTTTGTAAATGAGCTCATGCCATAGTAGTTAGTTGTCTGGTATATTCCCTGAATTCCAGCTTCAGCTGCTCCAGTGGAGGCCCTTCATGAGGACCTTGAAGCACAAGCCAGGGCATGGGTAGACCCGTTAGCATTTCATGCGGTGTTAGATGCGTGGTTCTGTTAGCTTCCATGCGGTAACTCATTAGCGCTAGTGGCAGAGCATCAACCCAGTTCAAACCAGAAATGGCACAGATCTTATTGATCTTGGCCTTTAGCGTGCTGTTTGCTCTTTCTACCATGCCTTGGGACTGTGGGTCATAAACACATCCCAGCCTCTGTTCGATGTTCAGATGTTGAATCACCTGTTTCAGTGTTCTTTGAATAAAAGCTGACCCATTGTCAGAATTGATTTCTGACGGTATGTATGCCGAATCTTGGCATCACTTCTCTTGTAAGGAACTTGATCACCGTTCCCGCTCCTTGATTCTTTGAAGGGGTCGCTTCTTTCCACCTTCTGAACCTTTCAATCACTACCAGCATGTACTGTTTTCCATGGATAGGTCTTATCATATCCACATTGTCCATGACTAAATGTCTGAATGGTTCTTCTGGTGTTGGAATGTGGCTTAATGGTGTCACTATTCCCTTCCTTATGTTGTTTTTTGCACACACCTCACACTCTGCCAGGGCTATGTCTAGAGGGCGCCACCAGGAGTCCCGTTTGGGCACGCCACAAGCCTGTGGCATCACTTGTGGCACCCTGCTGTAGCCACAGCTGTTGCTCAAACACATTTGCTCTAGCTTGCATTCTGATTACATCACCCATACCAGGTGCCACCTCAACCAGTATTAGTGGGGCTAAAACAGCTGAATGACACTTAGATGCCAGTTTGCGGCCTCATCTGCTGCATTTTTGCCCTGGGTGATGAAGTCGTAGCCCTTCCTATGTGCTTGACATTTAACAATGGCCACCTGTCACGGAAGCAGCAATGACACCATCAGGTCCTGGATCTGATTGTGGTGCAAAATAGGAGTGCCATCAGATTTCCTAAAACCCTCTGTTTCCACACAGCACCAAACAGATGACATACCCTGTTTGCATAAGCAGAGTCAGTGAAGATGTTTGCAATCTTGCCTCCCCCTCTCTGCATGCAGCTGTTAATGCTTTAAGTTTGGCTAGTTGAGCAGAGCAGGGCTGCGGACACATTTGACTGATGATTGTGTGAAATTTACCCCTAGGGTCACTCCTAACCACAGCAAAACCTACATGATTACCATCCACATCTCTATAGCAAGAACCATCCACAAATAAGTCATCAGCTCCCTGAATTGGGAGTGAGAGAAGGTTGGGCTGAAGCCTGGTAAAGGTCAAAGACTCAGCCACACAGTCATGAGGCTCACCTCCATAGTCGAAGGGTACTCTTTCTGCTGGATTAACGGTAGCACACCTTTGTATTGTCACGTCTGGGTAAGTTAACAATGGCAGGTAGTCCAACAATCTAGCATTCGTCAGCACAAACATTCCCTGCTCTATCATCTCAGATACTTTATGATGAGCGTAAATGATCATCGACATACTGCAGTAGTGTTCCCTCCAACACCAGCTCCTCCAGGTCTACCTTAAGGACCTGGTTAAAAATGTGTGGGGAGTGTTTGAACCCTTGGGGCAGTCTTGTATATCTGTATTGCCTCCCCCCATAGGTGAAAGCAAACAGATGCCTGCATTCCTCTGCTAAGGGGACACTGAAGAAAGCGCCACATAAATCTATGACACAGAAAGATTTTGCGTCAGGAGGGATGTTAGTCAGCAGCGTGTGGGGGTTCGGGACCTCGGCCAAACAGTCCTCCACTAAATCATTGATGGGCCGCAGATCATGAACCATACGCCACTTCTGCTTATCTGCCTTTAAAACGGGAAACAAAGGTGTGTTAAAATCACTGATCGTTTCTTCAAGTACCTCTGCCACTGCTAAACCCCCAATGGTTGGTTCAATACCTGCTACTGCCTCTGGTTTCATGTAATACAGTTTTTTCCATACCAGTTTTTTCCTTGGCTAAACTTTAATGAACACAGGATTAGCTGATTTAACAAGACCCACTGTGTCGTGTCGAGACCATACCTGCTCAGGGACTACCCATTCCATATCTTTCCTCAACTGTGTCTGCTTTTCCTCCACATCTCCCATCTGAACCTGTTGACTTATAGCGACTTCTATTTCCTGAGGCTATCCAACCATATGTGAATAACAAAGGATTTGAGTGAAATCATGTTCAGGAGAGTGGAAGATCAGAGGGTTGTCCGACTTGGTCCAAGGGACCCTTGCCGCCTGTTTCATCATCAACCTAAATCCTTAGCTTCAAACTCATCATTTACCAGCAGTGTGGAGGGGGACTGAACCAGGAACATCAAACCATGTGGCTATTATGTCTGAACCTTGAGCATCGCTTACTGCCATAGCCGCGCCCTGTTTACCAATGTCAAAACTGTTCAATATGTCCTTCCTGGTTACAACCCCAACACACCCTTCTAGAGGCTTTAGAGCCCTTTGTGACTGGTTTCCACCGTTATTATGGCGTTGTTTTGGGGGCTGTGTGTACACATTTACTACTGGCGTTAAGGGAGACTGACTCAGGACTTGTGGCTGCTGTGCAGGGCATGGACTTCCCAGGAGGACTGGTGCCATGGTGCCTTCCCCAGGAGGGGTCACTGTTTTAACCGGGGCTTGTGTCTTTTTCTTAGCTGTCAGTCCATCCAGTTGAAGCTGAGTGAGCTTCCTTTGAATGTCTTTCCCTTGCTCGTACAGTTTTGTTTTGGTCTGTCTTTACCTGTCAACAGCATGGACAAAATAGTCTCTGAATTCTTTATGTGACTTTGATGTGGTCAGTCCTATTGCATCCAAAGGCTTGGTTCTCACCGGAGTGGCCATCGCTTCCACCGAAGCTTTCCTGAACATATGAGACACCAGTCTATCTGTTTCTGGGTAATGCTCAGTTTCCATCCTCCATTTGTCAGCCTGTTTCTGTAAGTACTCAGCAGGGCTGTCTGAATCCCCCAATGGAGCTCCCCTCAGCAAATCAGTGTCCACCACAGCAGGGAATTCCTCCCTCAGGGCCTTCCACAATAAACGTCTATAGGGATCGAAAGATCGTCCGTCCCCAATGGCACTCCCGATTGTCCATGTCATATCACTGTCTCTCAGCACGATCTCCGCTTTAGTCGTACCCAGCACCCTGACCAGCAGGGCCTTGATGTCCCCTGTTGCCAGTATTTACCCGTTGTCAATTCCTCAAGTACCCTAATCCATTTCCCAGCCCCATAATGGAGATTGGGTCATTTCACAACCAGGCCCTCCATATCCTGGGCTGGCCACAGCACATAAAGGTGTTGGTGCCCGTTTAACTAAAATAACTGCCATACTGGTATAGTGATCAGGTGTTTTCAACGTGCGAGCACTTCTCAACCTCCCTTTTGGATCTCTATTATAGTAGTCAGGACTATTTATGGCCTCTACACCCTCCTACCCAGGCTGCTCTTCCTCCTTTTGGCTATCTGAGTCATCCTGTGGCTCTGAATCCCCCCACTGCGACCCCTTCAATTTGTTCACTTGTTGCTCAAGTCGTTGCAGATAACTTTTAGATGTATCCTTCCTGCCCCTCTGTCCTTCTCCTCTCGCCTTAGTACATTCTAACCAATCTAAACACTCCCTGTAACAATCTACTCTGATCTCGGGCTTCCCCTTAACTTGTTTGTTTCTCCCCCTAGTGGGAGACACTAAAGGATTTTCCTTCTACATCTCAACATCCCCTTCAATTGTCACTGCTCCGGACACCAGTGGGCATTGTGTACCCTTGTATGGTGGGGGCTCTTCAGCCCATCTAACCTTTTCAGCTGTCTTTTCCACATCTTCCTGTAACATATCTCGGGCTCGAGCCAAACTAGCCAGCTGACCTCTCCCTTCATCCAAAAACATTCTAAATACTTCCTGCTCCTTAGCCCGTTTTTGCTTAAGCGATTCACAATTGTCATCAAGTTTGTAAAACTTAATGAGGCCATCTAGTTGTTCCATCTTTGGGCCATTTAATCATCATCTTTTTGGTCAATTTTTCTAAAGTGTTAGACACTGCTTCGATTTGTTCCTTGCATAGAGGAAACCTCCTGGCCAAAATCTGTATGGGCGTGCCCACCATGATAAAGCCTGTGTGTGGCTTCAGGGCTCCCATGACTGTCCAAACTTATCGCCTCCTAGGACCTTTCACTTTACACACGGGTCTAAGGCTAGATATGATTAGTGACTAGCGCCCTTCCAGATGGCAGCTGCAACAGCGCTCCAACTTTCTGGGACGGATACCAATTTTCCCTACTTCGATCCTGCCACAGACGCAATGCCCCAAAGACGTGATGAGACAAAGAACAGGCGTTATTAACGTATGCACGTAAATAATCCCCCACCAAATTGCGAGACCGTTAACTGCAACAAAATATATCAGCGTCTAACACTTCCCAACGTCAATCGTGTACGCCGCCCAACTCCAGTATTGGGTGCATAATCCCTGATAGCAAAGGCCAAACTTTTTATACATAATTGTCACGTCCTGGCTATGCCCCTAGCCATCTTCGCACTGGCTGGGGCCATAGTCAGGACGTGACCAGAAGAGGTGCCTCTAGGCACCTCTATGTTGCTTGAGTCTCCCCAATTGGAGGCAGGTGTTGGTTATTGCCTCCAATTGGGGAACCTATTTATGTTGAGTGTGTGCCCACACTGATGCTGTTCATTGTGGCTTGTCAGCCGAAGGCTATGCAACCCTGTCAGTTGGTCTGCTTTAAGTTTGTTTACTTCTTTCTTACTTTCTTTATTAAAACATGGATTACTACGACCGGTTTGCCTCTGCCTATCTGTCCTCGAACCAGATTTATGTCAATAATTCAATGTTTCAAAAACTACAATTCTTCAGTCGGTCTCTGCATTTGTCTAATGAACAGCTCATCCAAATCTGTCTGACTAGACTAAGTCCAAAAAAACGATTGTACAGAGGTGTCACCGAGGCCTGCAAAAATAACGTGTAATATCTTACTACAAAACTGACGTTTCACAAACAATTTGGAGCTTGAGCTCTCCCTACTCATTTCATTATCTGTAAATTTTCAATCTAGAACAGTCTTTAGCATTATCAACTGGAAACAACGATATGTTCAAATTTATAACGGAATAGCAAATCTCTCACAGAACTGTGAACGAGACAACAATTTGTCTCTCCCTCCGTATGCTGACGGACACACGGTTACACACAGCTCCCGCACTCTCAGGAAAACAGACTCTTCCCCACTCCATACTCTAGCTATATGGTGTTCAAGGACTTTTTACACACACACACACACACACACACACACACACACACACACACACACACACACACACACACAGGGGTACCCAAGCACTCTCCTCTCATGCACTCATTCATTGAATACATGAACCGCTACACTTCTTACTTTTTGCAAACATAGATCTATTAGAACCCACACTTTATGCACTTATCTTAACACAAGTTTTTGTTACACAAATATTTTTATACAAATGTACACATAATTATCTTCATACAGACACACAGACTTCCACACTCACCTTCAGAGTTTATCAGCCGTGTCCCTTCCTCCTCTTTCTCCAGTGAAAGAACGCTGCCTTTATTAATTCTACGTCATTCACTCAAATACAAATCCACAGGTCTCTGATCTCAATCCCATAGGGAGGTTTTACCCTGTCGGACGGTATCTTCTCATTCATTCACAGACACACACTTCCACAGGTCTCTTGCTCATCAGCCACCTTACCAGGCAGTGCCCTTTACACAAAATCCCGCAGACCTTTTGCCGAGGCCGCTATACCGATTGTAAGCCGATCGTACTCACACCGGCAAGCAAATGCCTCGCCTGCCTTACCAAGAAGTGATTTGTGCACACTAACCCGCAGGCCTCCGACCTGGGCTGTCTCTTCAAAACAGTGACTTAATTACAACCTCTTGCAAGCCTTCGCATTTAACGAGGAGGAACTCTACCTCCCGTAAGCCTTTGTCTTTACCGAGGGGGGAATTCTGCCCCACGTAAGCCCTTGTCTTTGCCAAGAAGGTACACTTATTTACAATATTATAGCATGCATATAATGTATTGGATTCAAAAATACTGTGTGCATTGACTTTCAAGGTTCGTTAAATTTGGGAAGGCCCGTGCTTGGTGTCCCACCACATGATTATATGGTCTGAATTACACAAACATACTAACTAAAAGCAAAAATGCTTACCTTTGTTGTTGGACTGAGTTACACAAACGGTGCACACGTCTCCCGAGCAGTTCGGTCAAGCAAGAGATGTCTCTGTCCAACTCCTGGCTGGCTCGCAAAATTATGTTGTGGAAAATCAACCACTCTTTTCTAAAAACAAATGCACATCAACTCAGGACTTTGTGAATCCAATAGACTTTAATGAAAATCATACAATAATGACAGACATTAAAGCCAGGTCCTTCTGCAGACACACCCCCAATGTTCTCAGTCCGGACCATGGCTTTTATACAGAACTTTCACACATTACGCCATCTGACTTTGGTTAGCAACCCCCCTGAGTGGGGTGTGCTTCTTATATTCTACCTCCCTGAATGCTCGTAATTTGTGACAGCAATACACATCCTCCTCATGGTTCATGCTTGGGTCATGTCCATCATTGTCTACAAAGTTAGTGTTACGTTAAGCTCATGGGCCACACTCAGGTCACCTCTTTTTACAGAGTACGCTTTATAACCAGCTCATGGGCCACACTCAGGACACCCCAACAGTGGATACAAAGGCAGTAAACTTTAGAAATGCCCCTCTCTGGGCTCAAGGTAATTGCCTGCTCATGACTATATCTCAGCATAAGACACATATTGTCAGCTCGGTGTGGAGAACAAGGAGGAGCGGATGGCAGAGTCGTTGTATTGATATTCATTTAATTCGAGCTGAACAATGCTCATCAAGGCGAGAATATAACACACAAAGACAAAGGGAGCAGAGGGCACATATATACTGGGGGAAATGACTGGATGATGATTAGGTGCGCTAAACGAGACAATCGGTGTGATAAGTTGATGAGATGGGCAATGGTGTCAGAAGGCCGGTGACATCGAGCGCCGAAGGCCGGTGACATCGAGCGCCGAAGCCCGCCTCCTGCAGGGGAGGATGGGCGGCAGATGGCGTAGTTGTCACACATATATTATGATGAACATAGAAATTGTCTGTATGTGTAATCCGTCCTATCCCAGAAGTAATTTACTGTGAGTGTGGATTCCACATTAATATGTTTATAATAAAACTACCGGATTATACATGACACATTAATATTTTCATAAGTATAAAGTTATTTATGCATTTTATAGAAATATCCCCCACAATAATGGCCTTCGGCTCTTCTACATTGTTGGACCTGGCATATCGCATCTTCCTCTTCACAATACCGCATAGATTTTCTATAGGGTTAAGGTCAGGTGAGTTCGCCGGCCAATTAAGAACAGGGAGACCATGGTCCTTAAACCAGGTACTGGTAGCTTTGGCACTGTGTGCAGGTGCCAAGACCTGTTGGAAAATGAAATCTGCATCTCCATAAAGTTGGTAAGCAACAGGAAGCATGAAGTGCTCTAAAACTTCCTGGTAGATGGCTGCATTGTCCTTGGACCTCAGAAAAGACAGTGGACCAACACCAGCAGATGACATGGCACCCCAAACCATCACTGACTGTGGAAATTTTACACTGGACTTCAAGCAACGTGGATTCCGTGCCTCTCCTCTCTTCCTCCAGACTAGGGGACCTTGATTTCCAAAGGAAATGCAAAATTTACTTTCATCAGAGAACATTACGTTGGACCACTCAGTCCTTTTTGTCTTTAGCCCAGGCGAGACGCTTCTGACGCTGAGTCTTGTTCAAGGGTGGCTTGACACAAGGAATGCGACAGCTGAAACCCATGTCTTGCATACGTCTGTGGAGGTTCTTGAAGCACTGACTCCAGCTGTAGTCCACTCTTTGGGAATCTCCCCCACATTTTTTAATGGGTTTTGTTTCACAATCCTCTCCAGGGTGCAGTTACCCCTATTTCTTGTACAATTTTTTGTACCACATCTTTTCCTTCCCTTCTCCTCTTTAGAAATGTGCTTGGACACAGGGAGCTGTGAACAGCCGGCCTCTTTAGCAATAACTTTGTGTGTCGTGCCCTCCTTGTGCAAAGTGTCAATAGTCGTCTTTTGGACAGCTGTCAAAGCATACAGTCTTCCCCATGATTGTGTAGCCTACATAACTAGACTGAGACCATTTAAAGGCCTTTGCAGGTGCTTCAAGTTAATTAGCTGATTAGAGTGTGGCACCAGGTGTCTTCAATATTGAACCTTTTCACAATATTCTTATTTTCTGAGATACTGATTTTGGGGTTTTCATTAGTTGTCAGTTATAATCATCAAAATTAAAAGGAATGAACACTTGAAATATATCAGTCTGTACGGAATGACCGTATACATTATACAAGTATCACTTTTTGAATGGAATTACTCTTTGATGATTTTCTAATTGTGTGACCAGCACCTGTATGTTCAAAATGGTTTATGATAGAGAGATTCTGTTTTGTTTGCTCTTTTCCTCAGATTACGATGAAAATAGTCATGTGCATTGTGTTTATGTGGCATATTTCCAGTTTTTTGTCATTCATCCAGTGCAGCCTAACCCTAAGGCGCACCTGAAGGGTTTCTGATTTCTGAAATTCAATGCTCCATCGACAAATGGAAAGATGTTGCGAGGCTGAATATTTTCTTTTACCCAATCAGGGGAAGGTAACTGTTACGTATTCTAGCAAATCAAAAAGACAATGCAGGCATGTTCATTTCAGTTTGCACAAGATGGATAGGTGAGTGTCCGGAACACAGATGAGGAATGCTAACAACATGCTAACGGAGCACAATAACGGAGTACACAGACAAGTGTTAAGGATTAATTCATTACCATATCCTGATTTATCCATTATTCTTCTAATTCACTGTAATAAATGGACTGTTTAGACTAGGCCTATATTTTGCTTTAGACTGTTCATGGTTGCCACATATAGAAGAAGAACCAGGTCAGCAGGTCAGCATGCCCTGTTGTTTGATTCTGTTATGGCCTGGACCAGAGGAGCCATCTTCCACACAAGCAAGCATGTTTTTTGTATAGCACAATTCATACACAGAAGCAATTCCATGTGCTTTACAAAGAAAAAGACAAAAATATAAAAATGCAATTGCATAGAAACCAATACTCAAATGAAATCACCAAAATAATATCATAATAAAAACACATAGAATAATAAAATTGAATAAAAACGGGATAATAAGCTATAAAAGCTGTAAGGCTGAACAGTCGGGATAAGTTTAAATGCTCAGTCATAGGCACGTTTAAAGTATAGGGTTAAGTGATTTTAATCTGTATTTAAAAATAGATACATTTGGGGCACATCTAAGATCTTCTGTTAGTTTTTCCAGTTGTGTGCAGCATAACTGCTAAACGTAGCTTGACAATGTTTAATTTGGACTTTGGGCTCTATTTGCTGACCTGTGTTCATGGATCTAAGAGCCCTGCTCGGTTTATATTCTTCAAAATTATCAGAAATGTTTTCAGGGCCTAAACCATTCTGTGATTTATAAACCAAGAGCACCATTTTAAAATATATTCTGTAACTGACAAAAGCCAGTGCAAAGATTTAAGAACCAAAGTGATGTGCTCTGTTCTCTTGGTCTTGGTTTACATTCTAGCAGCAGCATTCTGAATGAGCTACAGCTGTTTTCATGGGGAGTCCAAATTCATTGAAAATCCTACAATGTGATTCTCTGGAATTTTTTTCTCATTTTGTCTCTCATAGTTGAAGTGTACCTATGATGAAAATTACAGGCCTCTCATCTTTTTATGTGGGAGAACTTGCACAAATGGTGGCTGACTAAATACTTTGTTGCCCCACTGTACATTAAAGGTTGTGTTTACCAAGCAAAGATCCGGTTTCCAAGGCAGTAACCCCCATGCCAAATGGTGGTAACCCCCCCCCCGCCGCCACCAGCGGCGCCCTCTACTGTCTTGGCCGCTCCGCCTCTGATCTGTTCACCAGTTTTGACTGCGTTTTGTCAAGCATAGGGAAATTGTTTGTGCTCTCTAGCCTTAGGTTAGCCCATTGTGCTGTGTTAGCGTTGGCATTTGTTAATTCACTTTCTGGACAGGACCTATAGGCCGACCGGAGAAGCACTCTGGTGGCTAAATTTTCCAAGCTATTGATCTGTTCCTCCAACAACTGCCTTAGCTCCTTCCTTCATAAAAATCACTAAGAAATAATAAAGATCTATGCTGAGGTCCTCTTTTAAAAATTACATACATTTTTAAAAATATGATTCAAACAAACAGAACAAAAATGAAACCAAGGTAAAAGATTAGAAGACTATTAAGAGAAAATGTATAAGTATGAAAATAAAAAAATGCTGGCAAAAGGCATGAGCGTTACGGTATGTAACTAACAGGTATGAAAGAAGGAAGCAGTTCCCTAGACCAGTGGTTTTCTGAAAAAAATCTGCCACCCACACTTTCAAAATTACAAACCATCGCATCCCAAATGACAAGAAAACTTTTTCAAATATATTGTTTTCCCATAATTATTAATTATTTGTGGGAGTATTAACAAAAAACGTTCCATTATAGGACTCGTAAGTAAATCATACAACCAATTCAAAATGAAAAAATGTAATACAATTCTGATCACTACAGTTATTGTCTGCTATGCATATTTGGAATGGGAGAACCGTTCCAGATGGTTGTGTGTTCTGAATTCAATCATAAATAAATAATGGGTGTCATAAACATATTGCAATGCTTGCAAAAAAGGTGAATTATTTCATTGTTCTGTTCACATATGTGATACAATGCATATTGGTGTAAGGAAAAGGTTTTGCAAAGAACATTTGTAATTGAAGAACTTTTCCACATGGTTAGGGTGTGGTCAGAATGCAATGGTAAATTGAATAAATCAGATTTTTTAAATTATTTACTTTATTGCGCATTTTTCACTGAAATACTACCTTAAGTACATTAACATTCATGATTATATGAGCTGAGGTTATTTTCTATCTATTGATATGTACATTATATATTGATTATATGCCCAAATGTAAAAGTAGTGAAAACCGAAAAACTATAGCTTAGTCCCCAGAGTTAAGAACGTCCTGTGCTAGGTGGGAATGCTTTCCCAAATATACTTGGGAGGACCACATAACATATATTTGCTTGTGTGAGAAAGCATGTCATTTCCTAGAGGTATATGTGTATTTTAGTTATATTCTCTTGTTTAGAAACACAACACAGAGGAGTGGTACTTAGTGGTCTTGTGCTATATGAGGTACCGTATCACAGACAGTTGAAGAGGGCCCCATACAGCCTGATAAGTGTCTGTGTGTTGATCCAAGATATCAAGAGGTGACACTATACCAGGCCCTACACGGTTACGATGTAAAATACACATATATGTTTGGAAGACAGCCAGATATTGAAAGGGACATGTTGAAGGTTTAGTCAAGAATATATATGCTGTTTAAGACAGATATATGTGGGGAAGCACAAAGACAGCTGAAAAGACCAAGAGAGAGATGGAAAGAAGGCTGAACATCTTAGACTGACATGCACTATATTTTATGAATAAACAACAAGGAACGCTTCTCCCCCTGACTTGGGTCCATTATTATTCTGCAAAAGAGCCCGAAGCTAACACTAGATTCCCAAGTATACTTCAATATGGCTATTATATCTAAATGTTGTCAAATTAGTGGACCTGGGATGCTGCATGGATGCTTTGATTTTTTTTTTCCTACCCAACTTTCTTTTAGCCCAATTCAAAATGGAAAGAAATGCTTTGAAATTAAGAATTACAGAGTTAATATCAGTTATTGGATGTCTTAATTATAGCTGTAGTGTTTACCTTCTTGGTCTTCCCCCACAGAGAGCCCTGTGCTTTACAGTGGCGTGAAGAACATGAAGTTGCTGAAGACCACGCAGTCTGGCTTTGAGGGTTTTCTCCGAGACCGCTTCACAACGCTACAGGAGGCCAAGGACAGGTGTTTCTGTACCTCTGTGTTTGCAAAGTGGCGCTACAACAGGATCCAGAATGTCAATTTTGATGGCATATGGTAATTCCCTGAGTTTGGGACCTGGAAAAGGAACCAGATAAATTATTATTAGATTTTTTAGCATGTTAGAACTTTTTGGGACACAATTCCATTTCGTAGGCTGATTAGTTGTTCACACGCCAAGTACAAATAAAATTCTAAAGACAATGTTTTCAGGTGGTAAAAATTATTTAGTTTTTATTCTGCAATCATCATTACTTGACACAAATGGACTAGGCTACTTTAGCTGTGGTATGTTTAGTGTTGTTCCCCTCACCGAATAAATGGAGTAGGCCTGTCATCTCTGGCTTCTCTACACAGGCTGTGTGGCACAATGATTTGTTCAATTTCTACATAGCTTGTATGTTATCTCTTATGATTCAGTGTCGGTTCCTTACGTTTTACTATATTACATACATTCCATTAAAAACAATACAAATAAACATATATACAGCTCTGGAAAAAATTAAGAGACCACTGCAAAGTTATCAGTTTCTCTGGTTTTACTATTCATAGTTATGAGTAAATGAAAATTTTTGTTTTATTCTATAAACTACTGAAAACATTACTCCCAAATTCCAAATAAAAATATTGGTATTTAGAGTATTTATTTGTAGAAAATAACAACTGGTCAAAAAATACTAAAAAAGATTGATCTCAAATAATGTTCATAATAATAATCTCAAAAACATTCATATAAAAAAATACTAATATTTTAACTAGGGCTATCAAAGCTATGTGTGATGAATATAAAATACTTACCGCCCTACATTTTTTTGTTGCCGTTTTTGGCGCCATCCAGTAAGAGCTTGACCTTAGTGGGAGCTGACAGGATCGCGCTACAATCACGCATTTATTGTTTACCAGTAAACATTTTTGTGGTTGACTTGACCTGAGTGCTTCACAGGCATTTTTTGCAACATATCATTGGAGACTTTGATGTCATGAATTGTGTTTACTCGGCTGTAATTTAACAACAACAGGCTAAAAACGCGTTAGTAGGCTACACAGGCGTTTGTGCAATGGATGTGAGGAATTGGGAATATCAAATCAAATTTATTTTATAAAGCCCTTTTTACATCAGCAGTTGTCGCAAAGTGCTTTCACAAAACACCCGACCTTAAACCCCAAGGAGCAAACAACAGTAGTGTTGAACTTCAGTGGCTAGGAAAAACTCCATATGAGAGCCGAAATTTAGGAAGAAACCTAGAGAGGAACCAGGCTCCGAGGGGTGACCAGTCCTCTTCTGGCTGTGCCGGGTGAACATATTAAGAGTCCAAGTTTTAATAGTTCAATGCATGTGGGCTAATCCCAGTGTCGATTCAAACCCAGCCTAGATCAGGGGCATAACCAGATGGTCAAGGACAGGGACAGACATCGGGAAGAGAGGGGGGTCAGGACAGTGGAAGCTGTGATCTTGATCTGCAACACAACCAGGAGGACTTTGGACAGGGACCGGGACGAGTCATGCCTGGTACTCCGCATGTGTGGGTTAGGACCTCGTGTCCTCCTAAGTTGAAGACAACAGAAAACAGGGAAAATTTAGAAAATGCATTCACTAGATCTACAGGGATTTATAGTGGAGAAGGAGAACTGACTGACCCTACTCCCTGAGCACAATAATATAGCAGCGTAAGACGTTGGAACTGAGACAGAGGGGTCCAGTGACACTGTGAATATCTCTCCTTGCACCCCATTCTCACTACAAAAACAAAAAAATGTTTGCCATGGCTCCCCTTGTTCTGTTGCATGAATCCACCTGGTAACACTTTGCTTGTAGCATGGTACGTTGTTATTATTTAATGTTTTTCAACCAAAACATATTCTCATAGTGAAATTAGCAAACATCTGTGCTCTGCGTGAATTACAGATGTACCCTGAATTAATGTTTGTATATAACATCTCAAGCCACCATGACCAACTTATCCCATTGCCTATTCAAGTTGACTGCCTCATGTATTTGCATAATGTTTTCAGGCATTCACCTGAACCACATTCTAACCACATTTCAGCATAAACATTAAAGGACAATACCTTGACCAGCTTAAGTGTGATTCAATGGGTTAAATGCCTGCACACCATGTAGTTGTCCAGATAAGAGAGTCTGATATGTGTTTTATACAGCAGCCTAACGTAGCAGATACTGTCCTTGGTGCATTATTTAAAAAAACAATATGAGACGGCAAAATTCTGTTTAGAATTACATGGGCTACATTTAGATGCAGTCAGTTATTGTTATAGTTATGGACTGACATTGTATGTACGTTAAACTAAATGAATGGCATCTGACAACTTGCATTTATTTAATTCAAAGACAAGCACTGCGCATAGTTTGCAATACAACAATTGTTGTATGTTTTTACCATAATGCACTGCATTTTAAACAGAAAAGTGTGTATTAAAGGCCACATTTAAACACTTTCTAAAATTTGGATTAATTGCAATTAACTACAGAAGATGATGCGATTAATCACAATTAATTATTTTAAATGGTTCACAGCATATTTGGTGGAATAACCCTGATTTTCTTTGCACAGCTTTCATGCGTCTTGGCATGCACTCCTCCTGTGATGCCACTCCTGGCAAATAAATTCAAGTAGCTCGGCTTTGTTTGATGTCTTGTGACTATCCATCTTCCTCCTCAAATTCCAGATGTTTTCAGTGGGGTTCAGGTCTGCAGATTGGGCTGTCCATGACAGGTTCTTGATCTTTTGGTCCTCCATCCACACCTTGATTGACCAGGCTGTGTGGCATTTTGTCCTGCTGGAAAAAAACTATTCTCAGAGTTGGGGAACATTGTCAGAGCAGAAGGACGCAGGTGTTATTCCAGGATAACCTTGTACTTTGCTTGAATCATGCATTCTTCACAAAGATGATCCATTGGACCGTAAGATGATCTTACGGTCCAATCCTTATGGTCTTTTGCAAACTTCAGCCTGACTCTTCTTTGCTTCTCATTGATGAAAGTTTTTTTTCTAGCTTGACATGACTTCAGCCCTGCCCCTAGGAGCCTGTTTCGAACCGTCCTCGCCATGCACTTCACCCCAGCTGCTGTTTGCCATTCTTTTTGTAGATCACTTGATCCTACGTTTGTTAACTGACATTCGAATGAGTTGACTCGGTCAGTCGTTTTCACCCTCCGCCAGTCTGTAGTTTTGTTGTCCCCAAAGTATGTTGCTTGACCTTTCTCTTTTGAACTGCCGTCTTTGAAATTTTCAGGATGGAAGCAACCAGATGCTCACTGTTTGCCTCTGCCAATAAAGCTAGAATGTAGCCCTTCTTTTCTTCACTCAAAGCTATCCTTTCAAACACTTTTGTCATGCTGAATAGTTATTTGAGGTACTACTTGCACGGTTTTTACCATCCAACTGGTCCTATTGCAAGACGATAGTGATGACCACAGCAGTGGTTTTTATACTTTCCTTGTTAAATTAGATTTGGTTCAGTTAACCACCTAATCAGTACCTCATTAAGAAAAATGAGGTGTGCCTGTGTTGGAATTTTACAGACCTGGAATGGAACAGCTGCCATACATGTAAGAGATGCTGAATCAAGAATAACTAGGAGTGTTCTCTTAATTATTTCCAGAGCTATATGCCAGCACTGAGTGCAAGTGGGAATTTTAAAAAGGCCTATGTATTATAATCTAATGGAAATGCTGTTTTATTTTTAGATAATAATACTAATCATGAAATATGATTATATATCAACTATAAAACAAACAGGACATGGCCTGCTTATGAGTTGCTGAAATGGTGAGAGCAGGTGTTCATAGCTATATGTTTTTGGTTAGCTTGAGAAAAATAATTGCATGATTCTATGGTATATACAGTGGATCTAAAAAGTCTACACACTCCAGTTAAAATGGCAGGTTTTTGTGATAGAAATGAATGAGACAAAGATAAATCATGTCAGTATTATTGCGTCAACAAAAACATATTTTGAGGTAATATGTTCCAATCTGTCCCAGTAGTGGCATATTCATTTATTATACTAAACAGTACATACTTTATCACCCATGAAGTACGTAGGCTACTTGCAGTAAGATGCGATCAGAGATTTATCAGACATTGTCCTTCGTAGGTGTCCTCTATCACTTCCTTGTTTTGGAAAGAAAGGCTAAACACTATTGGTTGTAGCCAAACTAACCAATGGAGAAGCATCATCCACACCTCTCACTTAACCCCGCCCACAGTTGTGGATAAAGTGGAAACAAAGAACTAGTGTTTCAACCAAAAACAACGGTTGCAAAAGCAAAAAAGGAGCACTGAAATCAAAGGGGCAGCCTAGCCAAAACAGTGTGGTTGATAGCGGGTTTTGTTATAAAATATTTTTTTGCATTATATTACTACATATTTGATTGCTTTTTTTTCATGTTGAAACCTCGTATTTGCTTTTAGCACAATTATTTTTAATTAAAAAGAAAAATGTTTTGCTCTGAAAATAAAAGACACAAATATATCTCTAATACAGGTGACATACTTATGCCTAAATATCCCTGTAATTGATACTTCACATAATGCCCCACAATACAATCAAACATTTTATGAACACTGTACATTTATGATATATCAAGTTTTACTCTGACAGAACTTAAAGGTTGATGAAAACAGTCATAACACCTTTGTAGCTACAATACTTTCGTGCGCTTAATAATACTTTATACATTTTACATCTCTGAACTAATGAGCAAACACAAAGTGTGGGTTAATATTCTATATGCTACTATTTTTGCAGGAATTCTATCAAAGAGGCAATAATTGAAAAGTTTGCTGGTCCATACGATCGTGGAGAATACTCCCCTTCTGTGCAGAAAACCCTCTATGACACACAGGTCATAGTTCTGGAAAGAGTGCCAGAGGTAGGTTCACTCAAAATGAGAAAGATTACATTATTATTCTGTACTGGTGTTATTTATATTCAAATTTTATGTGATGATGTGCAGTATGTACAGTTGTGCTAAAATATTTGCATACCCTTGGAGAATTGGTAATGTATGTACCATTTGTAAAGAAAACATAAGGGTGCAGGCAAAACAAGTCTTTTATTTCTTATATGATTTATATTCAACTGTAGGTCATAACAGAATGGCAAAACCCTAAAACAAATCATGGTAACAAAGAAAAAAAATAACTAACCCCTGTTCATGCATACCCTTAGTTCTTAATACTGTGTATTTCCCCCTTTAGCATCAATGACAGCATGCAGTCTTTTTGAATAGTTGTCTGTGAGATAAATCTTGCAGGTGGTATAGCTGCCCATTTGTCTTGGCAAAATGCCATCTGGTCATGCAATGTCATCTTGCATGAACTGCACATTTGAGATCTCTTCTGAGTTTGTCGATTATATTAAGGTGGGTAGACTGTAATGGCCACTCCAAAACATTCACCTTTTTCTGCTGTAAACACTGGAGGATCACCTTGGCCTTATGCTTAGGGTCATTGTCATGCTGGAAAGTCCAACAGTGTCCCATGCGCAGCTTTCGTGCAGAAGATTGTAAATTGTCAGCCAGTATTTTCTGATAACATGCTGCATTCATCATGCCATCAGTTTTCACAAGATTCCCTGTGCCTTTAGAGCTCACACACCCCCAAAGCATCAGTGAGCCACCACCATGCTTCACAGTGCGGATGGTATTCTGTTCACTGGAGGCCTTGTTGAGCCCTCTCCAATCATAGCTTATGGTTGTGACCATAATGGTAAAATTCTGTCTCGGCACTCCAAATTACTGTGTGCCAGAGGCTGGGAGGCAGTGTTGTCAAGCATATTGTAACCAAGCTTTTTTGTGATATTGGTGCAGTAAAGGCTTCTTTCTAGCAACTCGACCATGCAGCTAAATTTTGTTCAAGTATCGTCATATTGTGCTCCCTGAAACAACCACGCTGTCTTTCCAGAGCAGGCTATATTGCTCCTGAGGTTACCTGTCAGTTTTTCTTTATATCCCAAACAATTCTTCTGGCGGTTTTGGCTGGAATCTTTCTTGGTCTAACGGACATTGGCTTGGTATCAAGAGATCCCAGAATTTTCTACTCCTTAATAAGTGATGCAGGGCTTTTGATATCTTTTGATATCTTTTTCAATCTATATTTAGTCCCATTACCTTGTAATGCAGATCTTTCGACAGTTATTTTCTACTCCCCATGACTCAGTATCTAGCCTGCTCAGTGCTTCCACGAGAGAACTAACAAACTCATTGACTATTTATACACAGACACTAATTGCCATTTAAAAAGCCACAGGTGTGGGAAATTCATCTTTAATTGACATTTTCACCTGTATATCACCTTGTGTGTCTATAACAATGCCAAACATTCAAGGGTATGTCAACTTTTGATCATGGCCATTTGGGTAATTTCTGGGTAATTTCATGATGGTTTTACAATGAGCCGAACAACTATGTGATAATAAATGGCATCATATGATCACTATCCTTTAATAAAAGACAGTATTTTTGCATGATCAGTCGTATTTTCAAAATCAATGCCAAAGTTTCACAATTTCTGCTGGGGTATGCAAACTTATGAGCGCAAATTTACAGTGAAGAGGATAGTTAAGAGTGGCTACTTGGGACTTAGAATCTCCCCTAAAATTTAATGAAATGCCACCTACATAAAATATAATCAGACACCACCTACCACAGGTTATTGGGAAGGGTTGCCATAAAAAGCCTATGCTGTAATTAAACAACAAACTCAAGCGCCTCCAGATTCTCACAAGACCAGAGCAAAGTTTGGCGTAGATAGAAAGATAGCTATACAGAAAAGTACGGTGGTGGATCATTGTGGGGCTGTCTTTCTTCCAAAAGCCATGGACAGGTGGTTAGGACTCAAGGTATTACGGACTCCTTCAAGTTCCAGCAGATATTAAATCAAAACCTGAAAAATATGTAGGATGAACTTAAGAAGGCAGTCCATAAGTGTGGACTTTGGAATCTGAAGGATTCTGTGCGGAGGAAAGACACCGTCGTGAAAGTTATGTTGCCTGCAACACCTTCCAGCATTACCGGTTTGGCAGTGGGTCAGTGATCGTCTGAGGAGGCATATCCTTGGAGGGTCTCACAGACCTCCACGTGCTAGCCAACGGTACCCTGACTGCTGTTTTGCACCAGGATTGTGCTGGTGCGGTGGTCCCTGAGTTCCTCCTGGTGCAGTACATTGTCCGGCGTCATGTGGCCAGAGTGTGTAGGCAGCACTTGGATTATGAAGGCACTGATGCCACTGAATAGCCCTCATGTTCCCCAGACCTGAATCCAATTGAGAACCTCTGGGACATTATGTGCATCTGACGCCGCCTGGTAGCGCCACAGACTTGTCCAGAAGCTCACTGATGCCCTGATCCAGGTCTGGGTGGAGATTCCCCAGGAAACCATCTGCTGTCTCATCAAGAGCATGCCCAGACGTGGAGTGCATACAGGCACATGAGGGCTATACACACTACTGAGCCACCTAATGGGCTGCCGTTATGAAATTAATGTAATGAACAGCCTGTGATTTCAATTATTTACTTAGATTTTTGGTGTGAAGTTTGAATCACACCCTCAATCAGTTGCTGATTTTGGTTTCCATTGACTGTCGTAACATCATTCTGTTCTCAACAAATTACACAATGTACAGTAAAGATTTTGCTCATTAATATACATCTCTGGAAAAAAATCAAGAGACCACTGCACCTTTTTCTTTCCATTCCAAAAAAGTAAAGAACAGAAGGGTTAAACATTTTAGACCACTGCAAATTGAACGCTTCTGTTCCTCACTCTGTTCCTCGTCTTAATTTCTTCGGGAGCTACAGAATATTTCCATTATCGAGACCAGATATGTGATTTAAGGTGTTGCCTTTATATTTTGAACAGTGTAGTTGTGTGATATTCCAGGTTTAGTTTTTTTAGCATTAAACATGTCTTTTATTGCCTCTGTCCCCACTTTTTTAAAATGTTGCTGGCATCAAATTCAGTGGACATATTTATGTTAAGAAACAATCAATTGTTTCCGTTTCAGCATTTGATGTTGTGTTTGTACCGTTTCCTATTGAATATGCACATCTCTGCCTTCTGTTTTTATTGTCATTTTATGCAGTGTCCCAACATTTTAGAAAATGGGGTTGTATATATATTCATACCTAGGGGACAGCACATACCTCGCCAGGCCCAACATCCACTAGGTAATGGTGTTATAGGAAATGTACTTTGTCTTGGGTTTTCTGTGAGTGTCTTTTCTCTGTACTCTCCTTTTTTGTTTTAATCATTGAACATACTCTGTATGTGTAAACATATACCTGCAGGTCCCAGCTACAGAGACCGTGGTCTCAGTTTGTTTCTCATTGAAATCAAGATTTAATAATGTGTTGGACCCCAGGATAAATAAGTGTTACAAAGTTGCATGCTCATGCAGATCCTTATTAAATAAAAGTTGCTGATCTGGTATCATATACTTCCTGTATCTATGTAATCTTATTATCATTAAAACAACTAAACTGATTCAAGACCAGCATTTTCCACTTCAAAGCACTCTGTTTCTGTATGACTGTTACAGGTCGAAGAGATTGAGATTGTTATGCCTAACCAACATTACTTCAACATCGATATGACTAAAATGGGTCTCACCAACAATAATGAAGTAAGTTGCATCAGAAAATATGGCATTTGAAGAAATTGTTCTTCCATTTCACTGTTTTGAAGTTTTCAATCAATTGTGAGCTGGGAAATTTTAAAAACAGTATAACTGAGAATAATATATCTACATTAGATTTTGGCATTTTTATTTCAAAACAACTACTCAACTAGGTTAAACTCAGTGACTAACCAAGTGTTGATGTTTAGTTAATGCCCTGCCTTTTCCTTCAAGGTTCTGCTGCCATTGGACAATCCTTCAGGGAACATCACGGGCACAGTCCGCAGGAAGCTGCAAGCAAAGCTGTAAAAATAACCATTAAGTTACCAGGAAGTACTGTATCACAGAAGAAAACCATAATTTCTCTGAATAACATACTTCTATGTTGACAAAACTGTTAGTTATTCCAAATTGAGTTTCAAGTGAATCAGTCAAGATCAATACAAAGCTGGATGGTAAAATGTGTGGATTCAATTGTACTCAAAGGGCTTGTTGCATTAACATGTCAAATTGTATGTGCAATTAAAAATAATTCCATCCAGATGAAGAATGATGCTCCCTGTGTGAACGCGAATTAACTTAACAATAAGAATGAAGTGTGATGTTGATGACATAGCTGATCAACATTGATCACTTACAGTGGGGCAAAATCCGTTTGACCTCTTAACTTAGTATTGCAATCTTATTCATTACATTTCTTTTTTATTAGGAAATAAACTAAATGGGAAACATAATCTGTCTGAATAAGACATTTCGCTAATTATTTTATAGAACCTTGAAGATGATCTAGCTTCCTAAGTAATCCGAGTAATTCATTATTAGTGAAACCAAATAAAAATAATATCCTTGAGAAGAGGTGTTGCTAGGATCACAATACGTTTGAGGCATACTGTTATAGAACCATCACAGTATTGGTACTCAGTACCTATTCACTTTATTTCAATTTTAATAAAATAGGAAGTGAGAGGCATGAACAGAACAATGTTTGATTGACCGATTTGAGACAGGCAGCTGCACATTTGAACTGTAAACGTTAATTGTCGTAAAATAGCAAAAGGTAGGGGAAGATGTGGTATGAGCGTGAGTCGTTTGTTTGCCAGACTCCAAACTTCATACTAATAATCTGAAATTGCTATTTGAATGTGCAATTTATTAACTGCATGAAGCTGCGATTTTAGCTTTTTATTATGTTTTTACACTCAATCAAAATAATAATTTTTACTGGTGTGCCATCTTTACTATAATCAGAGAAGGATAGGGTTTTGTTTGCTACACTTTCGTGTAAACGTCTGATTTATGGCTTTAGGGTTGACCTTTGACCTAAAGATGATTATGGGATTAATATTTGAGAGTTTATTTCAAAAGGTTATGCAGGGTCATTTCCGGACTTCACAGGTGTTTAGGGAGTGGTGGTTTTTATTGACCCAGCATGTTTGGGTAATAAAAGTGATCTTTGTAGTACATGTTTTCATATTTGTATGATGTTTTATTAAATGTGCTTCTCACAGGAGGGAGATGAGCCTGGGAAAGGTAGGTGGCAGGTCTGCTCAGAGGAAGGGGGGTTGGTCAAGGGGTTTTAGGGTGATAGGTAAGACAAGTGGGGTCTGTTTATAGGGCATTTGGGGCAGGGAGTGTCAGGGGCACTGGTAGGGATCCAATCGCAGACTGGGAGCGAGTGAGGAAGGGACAGGTAGAACGTAGGGGGACGGGAGGTGAGGCGTCTAACATAACGGCGACAAAAGCACAGACGAACGGTAGGCAGAGTAGTCGGGGACGGGCAGATGGTCGGTACACGAGCGGACGGCAGAGGTACAGTCAGCCACAGGCAGAGTAGTCGGGGACAGGCGAGAGATCAGAATACCGGCGGGTAACAGAAGTACAGGCAGGGCTCAGGCAGAATAGTCGGGAACGGGCGAACGGTCGAAACACGGGAAGGCAGGACGAGAGTCTGGAAAACGCGAGATGTTGCATGTAAAAATGAACCATTGATCTGGCAGGGGAGAAGTGGCAGGGAGTTGTATTTGTATGCGTGGTGATGAGGTGAGTGGGGACAGGTGTGTGAGTGGTGATTGGTGACAGGTGTGTGACTTGGTGCGCGCTGAAGCTCAGGAGCGCGTGCGCCCTCTGCTGCGCGCTCACGGAAGCGGGGACCTGACAGGTTGTGTGTCATAAAAGAGGTAAGTTCCCTTTTGGCCAAAGCTGAACTTCAGCTTTTTAATTTCGATTATAATTTTTAAATCTTTGCATCAAATGACTTACAAAAATGGCTTTGGTACTGAGCGATACACCGGTAACAGCCTTGACTTGAAGTAGGCCATAGAATGGAAGATAGAAAAGTGGAAGACTGTTCTAGAAATATTTGATGCACCAACGAAGTGCTTCCTCAATCTGTATAGAACTCAAGTGCTGTCCTTTAAGCTGTTGGCGGATCAACACGACTTGCCTGATGGTAATATGTTTGGGTTTATTTTTTATTACCCTGCCTCTAAAGTGAAGTTGTACAGTTTGTCCGTGGGAACTGAATATACAGATGCAACGTTAGGCGTGGAGTACCTTATCAATGACTGGGAAGTATTCTTTCAGGTAGTATGCCCTGAAATGAGGAAATCTATGAGAGGCTACGCTTGTTACAGAAATATGGAGATCAGATGGGATGGTGTATCAAGCTCTTCAGAGAGTATGCATCACTGAATAGATGTACAGAGAAAAAATTTACTTCCAATGGACGAGTTTGCCAGATCCCTCAAATCCTTGGGGGTTGAAGTTGAACTACCTTGTGTTTGTGGAATTTCAGAGGTTTTTCTAAATGAGTTGAAAGGATCCAACTCTACCATGAAGATCCTGAACAAAATCTCACTGCTGGACAAAGGCAAAGACCGTCAAGGCCTGGTAAATGAAGTTGTGAATTTCTGGCAGGACCGACCCGAAGATATAGAAAATCTTTCCCTGAGTCAGGCATCCAGTGCCTAAAATATCCAGAAAATATTTCTCCTGAAACCCCTAAGGCTTCATTGATTTAAATGTTTTCTTTGAACCGCCAATGAACATGTAACATCTATCATTTATTTTGTTTGCTTATATAATCGATGTGTGTTTTGAAAATACAGAACCATACGTCTGTAAATGTAATCGATGTATTCAATGTTACAAATGTTTATGTGACCAAGAATGTTGATTTTCTACTCTTAAAGAAGTGTTACACGAGGAGTGCTGGACAGAACGTGATAAAAAGTGTTGCCCTCTCGAGATTTGAACCCAGATCGCCGTAGAAAGCTGGGTCGTTAACCACTACACCACAGAGCTGTTCATTTGACGGGTGTCAGTATAGCCTCTTGTGTCTACTCTGAACAAATCCTCTTTTGCCTCTGGACGTTTCAACCGCTACTTGGCTATTTGTGAATTATACTGATACAGTTAAACTAACTAACGTTTTGTACTAAGATTACCTCCACCACAAATGGCGTCAATGAACTGCATGGCTTTTGCCACTGGCTGTTTTAACAGCTTATTGGCCAGTAATAGGCTTACGAGAAGCTACTAACTTCACAGAAATAGTCATAAGAATTTAGTAATTGCTAGCGAGACTGAAGATAAACTTTTCTATGCCAGAAATAGTGGAAAAATAACCATATACTGTTTTAGTTAAGGCTTACTATAACATAACTACTGTATGTTGTAGCCAGCATATGTATTTGTCTATCCTGACCCAAAATGCATGCACGGATGTGTACTTCGAAAATCCACCAGAAACAAGTCCCAATATAATCGTAAAAACTGTTTTATTTCAGGCTTGCTATAATATAGACACTGTAGTTTTAGCCAGCAATAATTTCATCTATACGGAATAATTCATATTGCATACTTTGCTTTGCCTGTGAGGAGATCCAAATGCGGGACCTATAGTTTACAGGTCTACTTCTCTAACCACTACGCTATTTAGCAAGGTGCAGTCAGTCACTTACTCCACTCACTCAGTAAGAGACATTCGCTCTTCTAAAATTAATGAACAAGCAACATTTTACCAATTTTTCTACAGGTACAGATATAAAGCTTCTGTTTTTGAATGTTATAACAGCACTTTGAAGGAAAGGATGTGGAGACATTTTACAGCTCACAACACAGTGTTATGTTAACATGTTTCAAGATCTGGTAACGAGTTATAATAATAGTTATCATGAAAGCATAGGAATGAGGCCTTTAGATGTCACATCCGAGTTTTTAAAAATCTTTATACTTTGTTTCCCCTTCGTAGAAAGAAAGCAATTGCTTTTAATGCGTTTAAATAGGTGACACTGTTTGCATCTCAAAGTTGCACTGTGTTTTTGACAAAAAATATAAGCGAGGCTTCACTGATGATTTATTTACAGTGACAGAATGCATCATGCATATTTCCCCTGTTTATAAATTAAATGATTATGACGGTGAGTCTATCAATGGAACCTTCTATGAAATAGAAATCCAAAAGGTGAAGATAGCTAACGACAAATTATTTCACATAGAGGACATTCTAAAACAGAAAATACACAAAGAAACGCATGTATTTGTTCACTGGAAAAACTGGCCTGAAAAATACAACAGCTGGGTCTTAGAATCGATGTTGAGAATGCATAAAATCTTTGCTCTGCAAAAGCAATGGTCACAAGTAATTTAGTAAACCATGGAAAGCTCCGGTTTTTATCTGACTCTGCCCAGCAATGCCTCTGGAGATATTTATCCTCTAAATCAGAGCTATGGTTTGCATGGAAATTAGGAACTAGGGCTAGCCAAAATTATATATCCGCATAGCTGGCCAAATATATAAAACAAACTATGTAGTGTTGTTAAAACATATGCCCTTTAAAACCTTTCACTCAATGTGCATGTTCAAGACATCTTTAAAGAATGCCATAAGTGCAGTAGATGTTTTTTTTATTGAAATAAAATATCATTTACATTACAATTGTTGAGTGTACATTTATTCAGCAATTTATAAAAACTTAAACCAATCTTCTGTATTGCCCAGTTTAAATGAGTGTTGAGCATCTTTAAAACCAATGTATCTTTTGGAGGGAGCCGACTGATTTGATATTAAGCCTTATATCTGTTGGTGCACCTGATAACTAGGCATTCAAGACAACAGTACATTAAGGGCTGCTATGGCTTCAAGACCCTACAGGTCTCCTGTTTTTGGCTATTTTGTGCAAAGCAGTTACATTTTTTATCAAATCTCGCTTATTTGGTAAAACAATATGCTCCGGTCATTCCAACCAACTCTGGCTTTAGACCCTTTAATTTATATATGTATGTAAAAAAAATGGATGTTTCCAACATGTCCGTCATCACATCATCATGTACTATAACATTGCCCAGTAAGCTTGGAGCAAGGGGCCCTGAATCAACAGGCTCTGTGTCCTCTGGCCTATTCTTTTCTGGCAGGGAGAAGGTCAAATTTCCTTTGTCATTTTCATCTTGTTTAAACAAGCACAAGTACCTTTGTAAGAGTTGTATTTCTTTGCCTTGTCATAAGGGTTCATTCCTTTCATGTTCAATACATCCTTCAGACTTGAGTCCAGGTCCCTTTCAGCCATTAGTTGAATGTTTTCTGGGCCTTGTTGTTTAAATTTATCCAGCTGATGTCGAGGCACTAAGTACATTTTATTAGACATCAAATCAACATCCACTCCTGGATGAGAATAGACTAGTTATGACTGAGATTGCCACAGTTAGTAGTGGTAGTAAAAATGCACCCGTTTGCTGTATGGCTCACCTTTTCTTTTTATTACCGATCTATTTGTCTGCAAATAGATTGATGGCAGCATTTTGTCTCTTACATTCTTTTCATTGTTCCTGGCTGAGTGGTTTACACCCCTTGAGAAGAATCAGAGCAGTTTCACGGAGTGTTTAAAATAAGATCAGAAGAACAGTGTCCCAAGACAGACTTTTGTTCTTTAGGTTTGGCTACAAGTAGGGCTTTCAAGAAGTGCGTCTTTTTAACATGCAAACATATTTACTATTTCTTTGGGATGTAAACCGTTGGCCACTCCCATGGAAGCAAGCCAGCTCTGAGTCTTAATTGTTCTGAGGTATAAGCTTTAAGATCTACCAATAGGAATATGCCTTTAGTAGCATCGTCATAACTTTCCAGGAAATACGATCTCTTTCCGGGACACATTTGCTGGACCAATGTATTCATTTGTAATTTGTCTCTTGGATTTATGAACACAACCACGTAATTGGAGTTCAAACTAATGGTACGGCTATTTTTATCTTGATGAAAGACATTTTGTACCAGATAAACAGATGTTTTTATGAGTATATTGAGTAAAACCTCAATATGGGATTTTCACCACCTGCAAATAGCATATTACCCAAAACTAGAAGGTTATTTCTGTGAGGAAAGAGTTGATCATCATTCAATGACTCAGGGATTCCTTCAAACTAAATGTATTTTTATTTTCTTCAACATTTCATCATACATTGGTTGATAGCAGGAATAACACCATACAATATTTTCATATTTTGGAGTTAATACATGTTCAGAATTAAAACATTTTTACAAAACAAGTCTTCCCACTGTCAGACAGGCCGACAATTAAAGCATAGAAAGGACATTGCAACTAGGGTCAAAACCATCTAGAGTTCATCTTGTCTAGTCAAAAGCCAAATGGCAAGGTGGTACAGTCTGCTAGCAGTACTCTTGTAATACACCACCAGGAATGTTTTAAATTAAAACCCATTTTATCCTGCACAATTCTTATGTATGAGTTAGAGATTTCCTCACTAGTTCTGTCATATAAGCACCCATCAACCAATCGTGTGATCGCTTCTAGGTTTAACTTAGCAGCTTTTTCATGTGTGATGCCTTTGGCCTTCTAGACTAGTATCTCAATACCTTGAATGTTGTTACGATGCCGAAAAAAACATAAACTGACAGATAAACTGTTTGTCAAGTCTCTTTATTTCATTTCTTTCCCACTTTTGTAATGTCAAATGAGTTAATAATAGGCTAACAGTCATTTCTAAACGTCCCATTTCAATTTTTTTAATATCCAGTTTCATAAAAAAAAAAGAAATTCTAAATCTCACCAAAACATTAACATTAGTATAAGTAATACAAATAAATAGAAAATAATTATAAAGTAATGTAAATATTCTTGAACTTTGCCTTAATTAAAATTATGAATAGGCTACTAAACTACACGAAAACAATTACAGCATTACAAGTAATACAACTAATACAAAATTTAAACAAGAAGGTAACGAAACCAGACCGAGGCTGGTGCTGTGGCCCCATTTGGGGTGTGCACCACTTTTATGGACAACAGGGTACAGCTGATGCATGGTCAGAAGTACAGGCCGGGGTCATACACAGGAATGCACCGATACAAACTGAGGCAGTTCTCCAAATCACAGACAGGCAGAAGGTCAAAACTCAGTAATCCAACAGCAAGGCAAAAGAAAAGAGAGAAAATAGGCTGGGAATCAGAGTCAAAAGAAGATCAGGCAGAAGCAGGTTGGTACACAAATATCCCAAAACCTAAGGAATCCAAAAAGGGCTTAGTAATGATGCAAAGAATAAACAATCAATACCTCACAATCAGAAGGCTGGGTGTGAATTAACTAAATAGTGGGAGAAAACAAAGGAACAGGTAAGCGACACAGGTGCTCAGTATTCAGGTGATTGTGAGGCGGGAAGAGTGATGCGTTCAGGTGGAGTGGAAGGTTGAGGTCTAGGAGGTGCGTCGGTTCCCGGTGAGGAGTAGCGCGAACAGGGCACAGACCTTACAAAGTAAATGTAAAACAAACTTTGCTTGGCCTTATTTATTTCATTTTAATATAAAAATAGAAACTCTCACCAAGACAATAAAATGTTTATATGTGATTCAAATAAAGAAACTTTTTAACTGTGTTTTTATCTGTTAAATAATATTCCATGGAGACTGATTTTGATTAGCAACTGAAGTACCTTATTAAATATTGTTGTTATAAAATATGGCCAGTGCAAGCCAAATCTTGAGTCCTGAGTTTAGGACAACCACTGTACCAAAAATGTGACGTACTTGTGTTCTATTTAATCCCTACTTAGAGTAAAATAAAACATAAATAAAATCCAAAGATTTTATATTGGGTTCAGCTCTGGAGACTGGTTAGGCCACTCCAGGACCTTGAGATGCTTCTTAAGGAGCCATTCCTTAGTTGCCCTGGCTGTGTGTTTCGGGTCGTGGTCATGCTGGAAGACCCAGCCACGACCCATCTTCAATGCTCTTACTGAGGGTAGGAGGTTGTTGGCCAGGATCTCGCGATACATGGCCCCATCCATCCTCCCCTCAATACGCGACAGTCGTCCTGTCTCCTTTGCAGAAAAGCATCCTCAAAGAATGATGTTTCCACCTCCATGCTTCACGGTTGGGATGGTGTTCTTGGGGTTGTACTCATCTTTCTACTTCCACCAAACACAGCGGGTGGCGTTTAGACCAAAAAGCTCTATTTTTGTCTCATCAGACCATATAACCTTCTCCAGTTCCTCCTCTGGATCATTCAGATTGTCAATGGCAGTCTTCAAATGGGCCTGGACATGCACAGGCTTGAGCAGGGGAACCTTGCCTGCGCTGCAGGATTTTAATCTATGACGGCATAATGTGTTACCAATGGTTTTCTTTGAGGCTGTGGTCCCAACTCTCTTCAGGTCATTGACCAGGTCCTGCCGTGTAGTTCTGGGCTGATCCCTCACCTTCCTCATGATCATCGATGCCCCACGAGGTGAGATCTTTCATGGAGCCCCGGACTGAGGGAGAATGACCGTCATCTTGAACGTCTTCCATTTTCTAATAATTGTGCCAACAGTTGTTGCCTTCTCACCAAGCTGCTAGCCTATTGTCCTGTAGCCCATCCCAGCCTTGTGCAGGTCTAAAACGGTATCCCTGAGGTACTTACACAGCTCTCGGGTCTTGGGCATTGTGGATAGGTTGGAGTCTGTTGATGACTTTGACCTGTCCCAAAACTATTTTGGTGTGATTAAGGCAACAGTTTATCCTCCAAGGGGCTTGTTTCTTCTAGTGCTACCATCAAGGGGCCCTAATGGGAAGCTTTTCTTTGACCTTTGTCATAAATGCAGCGACAACAATAATCAGCAAAACCCATTCTAATTAAGAGAGAGCTCTGACAGATATAATTCAATATGGTTCTGGCTAAGGTCTTGGCCATTGTGGAGAGGTTGGAGTCTGTTTGATTGAGTGTGTGGACAGGTGTCTTTTATACAGGTAACGAGTTCAAACAGTTTCAGTTAATACAGGTAATTAGTGGCGAATTGGAGGGCGTGTTAAAAAAAAAAAAAAAACAGGTCTGTGAGAGCCGGAATTCTTACTGGTTGATAGGTGATCAAATACTTATGCCATGCAATAGAATGCAAATTAATTATTTGTAAATCATACAGTGTGATTGTCTGTTTTTTTTTTAAATTCCATCTCTCACAGTTGAAGTGTACCTATGGTAAAAATTACAGACCTCTATATGATTTGTAAGTAGGAAAACCTGCAGAATCAGCAGTGTATCAATTACTTGTTCTCCCCACTGTATATGTCTAGCATGACCTTGATAAAAAGTGGTCGGCTAAGGGGCCAGATTGTGACTTGTGAAAAAATGTATAAAAAGTATAGGGGGCATACATTTATTACTCCTATCTTCTGATTCCCTTGGTCTCACAGGGCATGACTCCAACTCTTATAATCCAAGGAAGTAAGATGTTGTGTTTCGTTGATCAGAAGTTTGATCAGTGATACATTGATAGCTTAAGTTTCTTACCCATGAAACTGTCTCAAATGCCAGAGGCTCTCGGATTTGAAACATTTGTTAAAGGATGGTTTCCCCATTTTTTCAGTTCTGAGGAGAACCTCAGTAACATTGATCCTTATCCTAGTCCTGAAATGTATGGGTCTGGCCAAATGTCAATCCGTGACAAAGAAAAGTTTATGGCATAGTATGAGACCTTGCACTGTAGCTAATATCAGGTGTGGAATTTTGTCAGAAAATTAGATACTATTTTTAAATAGTGCTGTTTTCACCCACCTTGGCTGGGTCTTATTGTGCTTTACTATTGTGTTTGATATATAAAAACACAACATCATACAGTTGGGCAAAAAAGTATTTAGTCAGCCACCAGTTGTGCGAGTTCTCCCACTTAAAAATATGTGAGAGGCCTGAAATTTTCATCATAGGTACATTTCAAAT
This sequence comes from Esox niger, assembly GCA_016801105.1. Classification (NCBI taxonomy): domain Eukaryota; kingdom Metazoa; phylum Chordata; class Actinopteri; order Esociformes; family Esocidae; genus Esox; species Esox niger. The sequence continues at coordinate 39,063 of JACXGJ010004809.1, forward strand.
ATTAGAGACAAAATGAGAAAAAAAAATTCAGAGAATCACATTGTAAGATTTTTAATGAATTTATTGGTAAATTCCTCAGTAAAATAAGTATTTGGTCACCTACAAACAAGCAAGATTTCTGGCTCTCACAGACCTGTCACTTCTTCTTTAAGAGGCTCCTCTGTCCTCCACTCGTTTCCTGTATTAATGGCACCTGTTTGAACTTGTTATCAGTATGAAAGACACCTGTCCACAACCTCAAACAGTCACACTCCAAACTCCACTATGGCAAAGACCAAAGAGCTGTCAAAGGACACTAGAAACAAAATTGTAGACCTGCACCAGGCTGGGAAGACTGAATCTGCAGTAGGTAAGCAGCTTGATGTGAAGAAATCAACTGTGGGAGCGATTATAAGAAAATGGAAGACATACAAGACCACTGATAATCTCCCTTGATCTGGGGCTCCACACAAGATCTCACCTCGTGGGGTCAAAATGATCACAACGGTGAGCAAAAATCCCAGAATCACACGGGGGGACCTAGTGAATGACCTGCAGAGAGCTGCATTAACAAAGGTTACCATCAGTAACACACTACGCCGCCAGGGACTCAAATCCTGCAGTATCAGACGTGTCCCCCTGCTTAAGCCAGTACATATCCAGGCTCGTCTTAGGTTTGCTAGAGAGCATTTGGATGATCCAGAACAGGATTCGGAGAATGTCATATGGTCAGATGAAACCAAAGTAGATTTTTTTGGTAAAAACTCCTGTATCATGAGCTTTTGAGTGAAAACCTCCTATCAGCAAGGGCATTGAAGATGAAACGTGGCTGGGTCTTTCAGCATGACAATGATCCCAAAACACACCGCCCGGGCAACGAAGGAGTGGCTTCGTAAGAAGCATTTCAAGGTCCTGGAGTGGCTTAGCCAGTCACCAGATCTCAACCCCATAGAAAATCTTTGGAGGGAGTTGAAAGTCTGTGTTGCCCAGCGACAGCCCCAAAACATCACTGCTCTAGAGGGGATCTGCATGGAGGCATGGGCCAAGCAACAGTGTGTGAAAACCTTGTGAAGACTTACAGAAAATGTTTGACCTCTGTCATTGCCAACAAAGGGTATATAAAAAAGTATTGAAATTCACTTTTGTTATTGACCAAATACTTATTTTCCACCATAATTTACCAATAAATTCATAAAAAGTCCTACAATGTGATTTTCTGGATTTGTATATCTCATTTTGTCTCTCATAGTTGAAGTGTGCCTATGATGAAAATTACAGGCCTCTCATCTTTTTAAGTGGGAGAACTTGCACAATTGGTGGCTGACAAAATACTTTTTTGCCCCACTGTATGTACACAATCATAAGACTTCAGTGTCGTTTTTGCCTTAAATAATACACAAAAACACTTCCCCATAATCGTAGAAAACAGTGCCTTCAAATCTGAATTTAAGCATGAACATCACAGATAGATTACATATTGTCATTTGATTTTGATAATAATTTTATTGGTGATCGCTTCATAGTCAACTCCATTATCATTACATTCAAAATATTCTCACCGCAAGACATCCAGGTCACTTCTCATCCTGCTAGAGCTGGATGCTTGCGTCCAGGTCACTTTCTTGTCACTATCCTTATCACCTGTTCGTCCTCCTCAACATCCCGGTCAACATCAGTCATTACCCAATCCATCCCGCTGATCATCCTGCTCAACATCACTCATCGCCTGTCCGTCCTACTCAAAATCATACATCGCCCGTCCGTCTGTCCTGCTCAACATCCCGGTCGACGTCACTCATTGTGTCCAACTTGTTAGCCAAGTCTTGACTCTTGGTTAACAGGGCTTGGGGATGGACAATCTGTTGATGCTTGAGTTCCAAATAAACACCAATAGATAAAAAAAGGTTTAGGCCATCAGGCGCCCAGTTTTGGAAAAATTCAAAAAAAAAAGAGAGACGCTCAAAAGACAAATGTACGCAGCTATGTCATCTCCTTATGAGTGTAATATGAATGTAATGAAATAGACTAGTATAACACCAACGTTTGTTAGCCTATGTTGCTTGCTGTGCTATTAAACAAAGGGTGACAATATTCCATTTTCAGTCTAGTTTACATAGCATTGGATATAATTTCACAAAGTTTCATCATGATAATGTGTGTAGCCTGCAGTAGAATGATTACAACCAAAGTAGCACAATATTGATTTGGTTAACTTTCATTGATTAGACATAAAGTTTTTGCTGGTTCGCTTGTGTCCGCTTATGCAGACAAAATCAAGTCAGTCTGTCAGTGAGTGACTGACTGACAACCCCTTGTTAAATAGCATAGTGGGTAAAGATATAGACTGCCATGCAGGGGACCGGTGTTCGAGCCTCACCAAAAATCTAAACAAATTATGATTTTCATTACGCATTTCTGCATGCTTTTTGGGGTAATATAGATAATTATTTTCCATTTCTCAGGTTTGAGGGTTGAGTCCACTTAATTCTAATATCTTAATTATAAATACTCTAGGAAACCTGTATTTTAATTATTATAGTTTATTACAAGCTTTTAGATGATACACAGACAAAGAACACTCGTGTGCACACTTAAGCTAAAGAATGCCTGGGCCTGGGGCAAAAAGTAAAACAAGGATTTGCTGGCAAGCTTTCTGATGGAGTGGGACAAGCAATAACTAAAGTCCCCACAGTTCAGTTGTTTCCCACACTCAACTAAACAGTGCAAATTATCCAGCCTGTGTATCATATACACAAAACCTACATATTAAACGCATGTTTTGTAAGCCTAATTTATGCAAATAGAATATATTTATGCATCCTTAATATATATGCATAATTCATTAATCTTCCACATTTCCCCCCTTTGAGACAAACCAGTCTCAACTGTCACTGTTCCATTCCGTGTTTTCTGTTTCTACCAGCCCATGGTCCTGAAATTTTTACTACTGAGGCATCAAAGCCAAAAGCCTTCCACTTCGTCTCTCTTCTATGTCATGCATGTGTATCCCCTATTAGGTCAATCCGAGTATTCATTAAGTTATCATGGAATTATAGATGTTCTAGACCTACAATAATCAGTATTGTTAATATTGTCAGTATTATTAAAACCCTCTTCAGTCCATGCTATATTAGGTCCGGATTTCACTACTTGCACATTTAGGGTCCTAGAATAATTTCTGTAAAAGAAAACATCTATAGTGAGTGTATATGGGTATCACAACCCCTTTGGCTAAAAAAAAAAGCAAAAAAAAATCACCAAAAAAAATGACACTATTTTGCACCTCCATTCCATGGGAAAAAAAGTTTTACGACCCACATTTTTGCATTAGTGAATGCAAATTTATTTTTCAAATATGTATGAAGTTTTGTGGGATAGTTATTTTCTGATATATCCATGCCTTTATAGTGATATTACAGTGTTTTAGGCTGAAATAAATGGATAAAATATTGAAGAAGGTCGAAAATATAGACACCCCAATAAAAAAGTCAGTTCCTCTACCAAGAAATAAACCCTTATAAAATAATTTAGAAAGACATTACATTCCTCCTTTTATACCGCAATACACCTAACGGCCACTAGAGGGAAGCACTAGATCGGTATTTTGCATTTATGTAGAAATTAAAAATATTTTTATTGAATCCTTACTGTAATTTTCCACGAAAACCCATAGTATTCCCATACCATGTAGAAAGAAAAATATTTTTATATCATTTTTTTATATACAAACGATGATGTGGGATACCATTGTTCATAAATAGCGTTGTACTTACCTCATATGTGGATGGTTCACGTCTCTGAGCTGTTGGAGATGTCTGGCCATTACGCTTACGCATTGTATCCAAAACTGTTTCCATACAAATTATCATATTCCAAATACTTTTGCCCGTTCAAATC
>JACXGJ010004810.1:0-42937 GCA_016801105.1 Esox niger
TATGGGCGTGACACGAAGCCGCAAAAGCTGCGCAACATTTAGAATTGATTGTGATTTATTAAGGAAAAAATGCGTAGGATGTGCGTGCGCACGGTTTTATAAATCCGAATATTTCTGTGCGTACGCACGTCCTATGTTTCATCCGTACGCCATTTCTGACGCAAATCCTACGCAAAGTTTTATAAATGAGGCCCCTGGACAGGAAACTGATAGCGTCTCATGGTCTAACTTTTGATTTACAGAGCACATGGAATTTCACTGACTACGATCACTAGTAAAAACAGGGCTGCGGCTCAGAGGCAGAGGAACTACGAGTTCTTACAAGTTCCTACCTTTATTTCAGTTAGTCAGTCACTATAACAGACAGCACCGGGTTTCGGGAGGGTCTGATAGCCAAGAGTCAGATCAACTCCTCTCGAGTCTCCGATCCAAAAAAGCCTTCATTATGTTTTTTGTTCATGAGGGAACAATGATTGGTTTACCATTACATCATATTTCAGTCCCCTCCCTTTGATATACATTTTATACAACATTCTTCCATGATTGATTTTTCTTTAACACATGACCCCAGACATTACCACTCCTCCAATTGTCCTTATTTGGAGTCTATATATGCCCTCCCAATTTCTTCACAAAGCTGTGGAATGTTTACTGGTTTACTCGTTCATAGATACACACCAAGAGGGAGGGTGGTATTTGTACATCATCCGTGTCAGGTCCCGTTGTAGGTTGCTGATCCGTCGGTGGCTGCTGCTCCTGAATCCCTCAGCTCACCTTCTGCGTTCTGCCCATTTTCTCAACAGGAAGGAATGTGTCACAATATGCAATGTATCGCAACCTGCTGCGTACGGGGCTGTGTAGACGTAAACTGGTCAGAGTTCCCATGATGACTCGTGTCCACCCGTTATTCACGGTGGCACCAAGGAAATTAGGATGAAACAGTCTGAGGATACGAAGCCGAACATACCATCAGAGTGTAAACTAACTAGAAAGATGTGTCAGCATTGAGTAATTCTATCTGGCCCCCTCCCAGCTAGGGGTAGTGACAAGCTCTACAGTAGACTTGCGCCACTAAATCGCTGGCTGAAAACAGGCTGTTAGCCAGCTTGCTAGCATTGTGGAGTCTGTCGATAGCATCGCCAGAGTAGATAGTACTGTCTTTCCTATTGCGACTGTGACTCTTTCCAGGCTGAGATAAGTTAAAGAAGGAACTGCAAACAATAGCAACCTATTAAGATAAAACCTGCCTCCACATGTCACAAATAAAAATGACTATATGACCTCGCATTTCAAAGTGGGACTCCTAAATTTTAGTTTCAAAGGCAGTTGCAGTAAATGAATTAATCTCTGATCAGACTAGATGTTATTGGCTTGTGTGAAATTTTCTGCCCTAAATGAGGCATCAACTCCTGGCTATACTAGTGCCAGGAGTCATATTCCCCATGTATCCCAAAAAATAGGAGGTATCTCTAATATCTATCACAGTAAATAAAAATTGACTCTTAAACAGATCACAGGTTTTCATTCTTTTGAAGTTTAACTCATGTTAGTTAACCAGTCTGATAAATCATTTTACATAGTGTGGGATCCAAGCATTAACAACTACAATATGAATGTACGTTTCATTGGAAGTGCATGTGCCTAGATAATGAGAAAAACAGAAACCTCTCTGTTTAGATTCCCTCTGTAGGTTGCGCTCTGATAACCATAGGAATGTTTACATTGACCGGTTGGCATGGGGGCTAATGTCTTAGTTTTGCTAGGTAAACATGCCCCTCAATGTATATAACAGCTTGTAACCAATATTAGAGCGAGAAAAGACTGAGTGAGATGAGATTGAGGTTGTGTAAGGAAGGTCAGGACCATAACCTCATGAACAAGACCATCTATTGTTGCAATAAACAAATGTGCTACTCTCTCCCTTGACAACCGGGTACGCAAATTATTATTACAACCACTATATGAAACGGCTGATTTCTGAAAAAAGCTACTATTTACAGGCCACCCAGGCCATTTACAATGTTCCTCAGTGAGTTTCCAGAGTTCTTGTCTAACCTTGTAGTTAAGGCATATAGTATTCACATTTTTGGTGATTTCAATATTCATATGGAAAAGTCAAACAACCCTCTTCAAAAAGCCTTTGAAGCCATACTTGGCTCAATGGCTTTTAAACAACATGTCTCAGGTCCAACGCACAGCCACAATCATACCTTAGATTTAGTCCTGTAATGAGAAATAGATATTCTAGATCTAATAATTTCCCCCCAAAATCCTGGAATATCGGATCACTGTCATTACATTTACCGTTAAAACAAGAAATCCACTCGCTCAGCAAACAATGAGTTTCAAATGCAGTACTTTAAATTCTCAGACCACAAACAGATTTCTTAATATTCTTCCAAGCTTGCTCATCAGTGACAAAGTAAATATATCTGTAAACAATCTAATCAAGGATCTAAACTCAACACTGCGAAATACTAGATATGGTTGCACCACTAAAAACAAAAGAAATACACAATAAGAAACTTGCTGCCTGGTAGACAGACAATAATAAAGCACTTAAGCAAGCCTCCAGAAAATTGGAGCGAAAGTGGTGCTCCACAAAGTTGGAAGTATTCAGACTAGCCTGGATAGACAGTACACTAAAATACTGAATAGCACAACAATTTGCTCGATCAGCATATTTCTCCAACCAGATTGAGGTGAACAAAAACAATCCAAAATGTATTTTTGATACAGTTGCAGAGTTAACAAAAAAGCAATGCTCACCAAGTGAAGTTGGTCTTCACTTTAGCTATAACAAATAAATGGACTACATGAAACAAATAACTGACTTAAATAATTGTAGTCCCCAAAATCTCAGTTTTCCTGTCCTGAACCGCCCTGACCAGGCATCAATAGGGACACTGGAACATTTATCCCCGTATCGTTTGACACATTCACTACATTTGTTCCTAACCCACAAATTGTCAGCTAGACCCGATTCCAAAAAATTTACTCTAGGAGCTATTTCCGGTGCTAGGTCAGCCAATGTTGAACATAATAAATTGCCCTCTTTCCTCCGGAGGTGTACCAAACTCACTAAAGTTTGCGGTTTTTACGCCTCTTCTAAAAAATCGAATCAAGATCCAGACATATTAAACAACTTTTGGCCAATATCGATCCTCCCATTTCTCTACAAATCTTAGAAATATGTGTTTCCCAACAACTGAATGCATTCCTGAAGACAAATAACATTTATGAAATGCTCCAGTATGGTTACAAACCCCATCATAGTACTGAGACTGCACTCGTGAAGGTAACAAATGACCTTCTAATGGCCTCAGACAAATCCTCATCGGTCCTGTTGCTTCTTCATCTTAATGCTGCTTTTGACACTTGATCACTCCCTTCTCTTTGAGAGACTGGAAACCCATATTGGGCTACATGAACATTTTCTTGCCAGGTTTAAATCTTATTTGTCTGAAAGATATCAGTTCATATGTGTGGATGGTATATCCTCTGAAAAATCAAAGTATGCTTTGGTGTTCCTCAAGGCTCGGTTCTGAGCCCATTTTTGTTCTCACTATACATGCTGCTTCTTGGTGGTGTAAACTGGAATCACAATGTCAATTTTCACTGTTATGCTGATGAAACACAGTTATATATTTCGATGAAGTATGGAGAAACCCCAAAATGTGCTTACTTTGGAAGTACGTGTTTCAGATATTAGGAAGTGGATGACAGATAACTTCTTGCTCTTAAACTCAAGAAAACCTGAAATGCTCGTTTAAGGACTCAAGAAACAAAGAGCTTTGTTGGCAGATCTCACTGTGAACCTCGACGACTGCACGGTCGTATCCCAAAAAACTGCAAGAAATCTCAGCCTTACCCTTGACAATGACCTCATCTTTGATGAACATATAAAATATATCTCAAGAGATGCTGATTTTCATCTTTGCAACAGAAGCTTTCTAAAATCAAAAGGTTTCTATAAAAACAGATGCAGAAAAAATTAATCCAAGATCAAGATAAAATTACAGCCATGCTCTTTTTCTGGTTACCCTGATAAATCAAAATATGCTGCACACTGCTGCAAGAATGCTAACTAGAATTGTTTTTGACTAAATTACTCCAGTACTAGCCTCTTAGATCGCAAGATGTAGGCCTTTTAATTGTACCAAATTGTACTAAACAAACAGCCGGAGGCATGGCCTTCTCTCATAGAGCTCCACTACTGTGAAATTATTTACCTTTTAAAGTTAGAAATGCAAACTCACTGCAAACCTTTAAGTGTCTACAAAATTTCTTCAGCCTGGTTTATGATTAAGAGCAGTCTGGCCCAGGGGCGTGAAGGTGACCAGAAAGGCCTGATACTGTCCACCCTTGCTGTCTTGCCAGGTTGGCTCTCATCGCCATTGGGATGCCCTCCCTCCAATGCCATTCGGGGGCAGAGTCACTCGCTTGTTGTTGTCTCTCTGTTGCGCACTTGTGCAATTGGGCTGTGCTCTGCTGGCAAAACTCTGCCCTCATTCAGGATGGTTGCGGTTGGTGGGCGTCCCTTTGGTTGATGCTTGGCAATGTGGGTGAATTGAATTCCGGCCTGTTGGACCCTGTCCAGGGCCTCCTCCGGAGAGGGCCACAGTGTCACTGGACCCCCCTGTCTCAGCCCCAATGTCTTACACTGCTATATTATTGTGCTGGGGGAGTAGGGTCTTAATTTTCCCTGTTTTCTGTCGTTTTAAACTTAGGAGGACATGAGGTCTTAACCCACACCTGCGGAGTACCAGGCTTGACTCATTGCCGTCCCTGTCCAGAGTCCCCCTGGCTGTGTTGCAGATCAGGAAAATGCCTGATGATTTCAGCTGCCACTCTGCTGACCCCCCTCCCCCTGTTTGTCCCTGTCCATCTGGTTATGCTTCTGATCTGGACTAGGTTTAAATATTCTTTTGTAAAAGCACTTTGTGACAACTGCTGATGTAAAAAGGGCTTTATAAAATACATTTGATTGACTGATTGCTGCTCAGGGCAATGTTCTTCTGGTCATTCATGTGGATGTCAATTTGTCACATGCCACCTACGGAAACGTTGTTGCAGGCCAGGAACACCCCTTCATGGTAATGGTATTCCCTGATGGCAGTGACCTCCCTTTCAGCAAGATAATGCACCTTGCCACACAAGTTTTTTGTTAATGGTTTGAGGAACATGATGAATAGTTCAAAGGTATTGCCCTGGCCTTGAAATTCCTCCAGTTTTCAGTTTCTGTGGGATGTTAAACCAACAAGTCTAGCACATCCCACAGGGTTTATCTCCATTTTGCATCCCACACCATGGCTCCACTTCGCAACTAACAGGACTTGAAGAATCTGCTGTTAATGTATTTGTGCCAGATATCAGAGGACATCTTCAGGGGTCAATTAGAGTCTATGTGCGTGCCGCCAACGCAGCGTTGACCCGCCAAGGATCAAAAGCATATTTGGCAGGTGGTCATAATGTATTGGCTCATCAGCATATAAGAATTATACAAATATTAAAAATACTTATTCATATTCTGGGTACAAATATAAATAAATATAAATCAATAATTTTATCTTGGTCACCCGCAGAGCGATCTGAACTTGGTTCGTGACTGTGCACACTGTTCCCCCTATTAGAGTCTAGCTTCAGCAGCCCTGCATGGCCTAATTCCCTGGTCCTGTGCCAGGGCCACATGGAGACATTAACCCTGGCCGCCAGCTCACTTTGAGGCCCCCCTGCAACCCACTGCCAGGCCCCATGAGGCACTTCCTCTCTGGGAAGGTGAGACAGTTGGGGGTCCATATGATTTCAGCCCGAGCTTCAGAGAACTGTCTATGTCAGCCGTCTAACGATCCTAATAAACACATAAGACGACAGAGCGGAAGGTGGAGAAAGACACAGACCCAAAGGGGGCCCAGCGGGTGGGGTTTGGCTCCTTTCAGTCAATACATCTAGCATATTTAACCTTCACATGGGAGATAATGGTTCCGCAGCAAGCAAAGGCACTTCTCTTATTCGCCTCCCACAGTGACAAAGGCTGCCTTTCACCAACACAGACCAGCAATTTAGTTTAAACACAGCCCCAGCATCCAATACACGGTGAGGAAAGGTCCAACAGAAATGTCTGGCAAGATGTTGGCCCACGTTTATGGTTCATTCAGAGTGAAAATCTGATATCAAGTTTGGAGAGGACAAGTACAGAACAAATTCTCTGGAGCAAATTTTCAGGGTGACAACAAAAAAGTGCACTAATACTCTTTTAGTTTGCACCATCGGTTTGCTTGCTGCTGTAGCAAATTCAGATACTGTGTGTGATTCCTACAGTACCAATATAAAACAAATTTACTGGATTAACCCCACGTTAGCTAAGTGCATTGAATGTCTTTCAGACGGTAAACACGAACACTGTCACCTTACCAGTTAAGGATCACTACAAACAATGCACTGTAAACTTCTCTCTTTGACTAAAATTTACTGCAAAAAGCTGGTTGATGTTACTGTAGCTTGCTAGCAAACATCAGCTCTCCACTAGCTAACATAACGAGTGACCTGTAAATCAATGCAGAGAAAAGGAAGTCTGGTGACTGTTAGAATTTTTTTTATTGTATTGAGTAGTAGAAGTACAGAAATGTCTAACAAATCCTTTGCTTGAATGTCAACCAGCAACAACAGACTGTCAGATTCCCACACATGCACTGTACCTGCACGATGTGCCAGTGCTGAGGGCTGGAGGGCAGTGGATCAAACCACTGTGAGGCAATGGGCGGGGATGTCACAATTTAAACGCGCTATTAGTTGTCTATATTCAGCACAAGTGTTTTCACTGAGTCTTAATTACTATTACAGAAACTATATAGTTATGTTTACATGCATATATTGGGGGGACAAATCATAGTTTTCCCCAAGATGGGGGGGTCGTGTCCTCCCTGTCCCCACCAGGAATTCTGCCTATGGGTTCATTAGCAGGTTAAGGGTGTGATCGGTTTCTCCCACTGGACAAAAGCCTGCTGCAGTGATGCCCTATGAGACCACCTCCACCTGGCAACAACAGACCTTCAATAAACCAACAGAGGTAGTGGTGGTGCACTGAAGTGCATTCATGTGTGTGTGTCTGTGCGCATGTGTATGTGAATTCATGTGAGATCATGATCCCCTGCCAGACTCTCCCTCCACCATCCCCCATACTGCCAGAACACACCTGTCTTCCATCCACCAACCATCGGTATGGATTCACAGCAGTTTCTGAGAGCAACAACTAATAAAGATGTTTCATTGTTATCCGCCTCCCCGCTGTGAAAGGACTGTCCGTCCACTTGACTCACCAATCTGACTGACTGCGACTAATTGAGTGTGAAACAGGCAGCATCTGGTAATCTGATGATTAGAGAGAGTGTGAAGGACAAAGGGAGGGGTAAAAATGAATGGGGAAGAGAGTGTGGGGAAGACTGACAGCAAGATGGGAGAGGGCTTGATGGAAAGAAAGAGTTAGGTAGAGAAGATGTAAAATGTCTGAGAAAGAGGCAGAAAACAGTGTTAGGTGAAGATATGTACGTAAAATACAGACAGAGGAGACAGTGAGTTTGAACAAGAAAAAGAGCGGCAGCTAAATAGATAGTGAGGAAGAGAGAGAAATAAAGACAGTGAGCTTGAGACTGAGATGCAGAGAGAGAAAGAAAAATAATAATGTTGGATGTATATGAAGAGCAGGGGGAAAGAGAAGGGAGTGGGTTGAAATGGTTGTGAGTGTTAACAGAGTGTTGCTTTCTCCTTTCCTTTTTACTGGGACACTGAAACAATCTGCTGTTTGGTCTAATTTCACTAATTGTTGAAGATGGACAGATGTTAATTTTTATTTTTATATGTTCATCTTTTCAGTACTGTATGTTAGTGTTTCAAAGAAAGCCGCACATACGTCTTAGCACATTCGTCTTATTCAATTCTATAGTGTATGTATTTCCCAAATGAAAAGCCTCCTATCGACTGTGCTCTTGGGTATCCCTATTGTGTAAGAGAAAACAAGGGTTAATTAACAGTCAGTAAAACAGTATCTCTTCACAAGGACATGAGAGCCCCTCTTGCTCCCTTTATTAATATTGCAAAATAAAATAAAGCAACATTTTCATTATGTGCAATTTGCAAAGGGCAAGTAATTTACTCATGTCAAATAATTCCACAGTAAGATTTATTTTAGGTCTTTACAGCTTACAGCACAGTAGCTTAACCAACATCATAAGTTTTCCATTAACAGCCAGAGGCTGGGAGGAGAAAGGAGGATGGATCCACAGCGGTTGAGGGTGGAGTAAACGAATATAGTCTCTGCATTAATCACCTAGTTGCCATTAACCTACACACTGCACCATCATTATGCACCTTCTTTTATCTAGAAACATTGACAGGAGTCTCACTCCTCTAGCCTCACCATGAGATAGGGTTGCAGGACAGGCTGCAGGCTGTTAGCCAGCCTGCAAGCATAGTGGAGTCTGCCAATAGCATAGCCAGAGTAGTTAGTACAGCGTTGCCTATGCGACTGTGACTCATTCCAGGCTGAGAAACATTAAACAAGGAAGCGCTAACAATAGCAACCTTATTAAGATAAAACCTTCCTCCACCTCAGTCACAAATAAAAATGACTATATTACCTTGCGTCTCAAAATGGGACTCCAAAATGTTAGGTCCCTTGTTCCAAAGGCAATTGCAGTAAATGAATTGATCTCTGATCATAAACTTGATGTTTTTGGATTATGTGAAACATGGCTGAAGCCTGATGAATTTACTTCCCTAAATGAGGCCTCTGCTCCTGGCTATATTAGTAATCATATCCCCCGTGCATCCCGAAAAGGAGGGGGTGTTGCTAATATCTACGACAGTAAATATAAATTTACTCTTAAACACATCTCTGGTTTTCATTCTTTTGAAGTCTTGCTCATGAAAGTTAACCAGGCTGATAAATCATTTTACATAGCCACTATTTACAGGTCTCCCGGGCCATATACAATGTTCCTAATGAGTTTCCAGAGTTCTTGTCTAACTTTGTAGTTATGGCAGACACTATTCTAATTTTAGGCGATTTCAATATTCATATAGAAAAGTCAAACGACCCTCTTCAAAAAGCCTTTGAATCGATATTTGACTCAATGGGTGTTATCCAACATGTCTCAGGTCCAACGCACAGCCACAATCATACCTTAGTTTTAGTCCTGTCAAGAGAAATCAATATTTTAGGTCTAATAATTTCCCCTGTAAATCCTGGAATGTCGGACCACTGTCTTATTACATTTACCGTAAAAACAAGAAGTCCACTAGCTCCGCAAAAAATGTGTTTCAAAAGCCACACTATAAATTCTCGGACTACAAATAGATTTCTTGATATTCTTCCAAGCTTGCTCATCAGTGACAAAGAAATTTAATTTGCGTCACAGAGCAAGACACTTGCTCCCTGGTACACAGAAAATAATAGAGCACTAAAGCAAGCCTCCAGAAAATTGGAGCGGAAGTGGCGATCCACCAAGTTGGAAGTATTCAGATTAGCCTAGACAGACAGCACACTTAAATATCAAAAAGCACTCACATCTGCTCCATCAGCGTATTTCTCCAAACAGACTGAGGTGAACAAAAACAATCAAACATTTCTCTTTGATACAGTTGCAAAGTTAACTAAAAAGCAACGCTCAACAAGTGAAGTGTGTCTTCACTTTTGCTGTAATAAATACATTAACTCTTTTGATGAAAAGATGATCACCATTAGAAAACAAATAACTGACTCCTCAAATAATTACAGTCCCCAAAATCTCTGTTGGCCTGTGAATGTCCCGAACCTACCTAAACAGGTGTCAATGGGGACACTGGAACTTATTGATCCCGTATCGCTCGACACATTAATTAAATTTGTAATGAGTTCTAAACCCACAAATTGTCAACTAGACCCAATTCCAACTAAATTACTCAAGGAGCTATTTTCGGTGCTAGGTCAGCCAATGTTGAAAATAAGAAATTGCTCCCTTTCCTCCGGATGTGTACCAAACTCACCCAAAATAGCTGAAAATCCAATCTGGATCCAGACACTTTAAACAACTATAGGCCAATATCAAACGTCCCATTCCTCTCAAAAATCTTAGAAAATTGTGTTTCCCGACAACTGAATGCTTTCCTGAAGAAAAATAACACTTATGAAATGCTCCAGTCCGGTTTCAGACCCCATCATAGTACTTAGACTGCACTTGTGAAGGTAACAAATTACCTTCTAATGGTCTCAGACAAAGGTTCCACATCCGTCCTGTTGCTTCTTGATCTTAGTGCTGCTTTTGACACAATTGATCACTCCCTTCTCTTAGAGAGACTGGAAACCCATATTGGGCGACATGGGAATGTTCTAGCTTGGTTTAAATCTTATTTACCTGAAAGATATCAGTTCGTATGTGTGGATGGTATATCCTCGGATAAAACAAAAGTGTGTTTTGGTGTTCCTCAAGGCTCGGTCCTGGGCCCTTTATTGTTCTCAATATATACGCTGCCTCTTGGAGATGTAATCCGAAATCACTGCTGTGCTGATGATACACAGTTATATAATTTGATGAAGCATGGAGAAACCCCCAAATTAGCTATTTTGGAAGCATGTGTTTCAGACATTAGAAAGTGGACGACTGAGAACTTCCTGCTTTTCAACTAAAGAAAAACTGATTTATGCTTGTTTTAGGACCCAAGAAACAATGCCTCTTACTGGCAGATGTGTGAACCTCGATGGCTGCATGGTTGTATCCCAAAAACTGTAAGAAATCTCGGCGTAACCCTCGACCATGACCTCTACTTTGATGAACATATGAAATATATCTCAAGAGTTGCTTATTTTCACCTTCGAAACATTGCAAAAATCAGAAACTTTCTATCAAAAACTGATGCAGAAAAACTAATCCATGCTTTTGTTACATGAAGGTTAGATTTCTGCAATGCTCTTTTTTCCAGGTACCCTGATAAATCAATAAATAAACTTCAATTAGTGCTGCACACTGCTGCTAGAATCATAACTAGAACAAAAAAATTGAACACATTACTCCAGTACTAGCTTCTTTACATTGGCAGCCTGTTAGGGTTGGGGTTGATTTTAAGGTTTTATTGTTAACCTATAAATCAATTCATGGACTTGCTCCTACTTACCTTGCTGAAATGATCAGCCATACATACCTGCACGTCACCTTCGATCACAAGATGCAGGCCTTCTAACTGTACCTAAAATTTCTAAAAAAAACAGCCGGAGGCAGGGCTTTCACTCATAGAGCTCCACTACTTTGGAATGACTTGCCAATGCAGACTCAGTGCAAACCTTCAAGCGTCTACTAAAGACTCATCTCTTCAGGCTGGTCTATGATTAAGTGTAGTCTGGCCCAGGGGCGAGAAGGTGACCAGAAAGGCCTGATACTGTCCACCCTTGCTGTCTTGCCAGGTGGGCTCTCATCGCCATTGGGATGTCCTCCCTCCAATGCCATTCGGGGGCAGACTCACTGGCTTGTTGTTGTCTCTCTGTTGCGCACTTGTGCAATTGGGCTGTGCTCTGCTGACAATACTCGGCCCTCATTTAGGATGATTGCGGTTGGTGGGCTTCCCTTTGGTTGATGCTTGGCAATGTGGGTGGATTGATTTCCTGCCTGTTGGACCCTGTCCAGGGCCTCCTCCGGATAGGGCCACAGTGTCACTGGACCCCCCTGTCTCAGCCCCAATGTCTTACACTGCTATATTATTGTGCTGGGGGAGTAGGGTCTTAATTTTCCCTGTTTCCTGTCGTTTTAAACTTAGGAGGACATGAGGTCTTAACCCACACCTGCGGAGTACCAGGCTTGACTCGTTGCCGTCCCTGTCCAAAGTCCTCCTGGCTGTGTTGCAGATCAGGAAAATGCCTGACGATTTCAGCTGCCACTCTGCTGATCCCCCCCCCCCGTCCCTTTCCCTCCGGTTTTGCCTCCAATCTGGACTAGGTTTAAATAGACTCTGGGCTTAGCCCACATCCATTGAACTATAAAAATTTGGACTCTTGATATGTTTACCCGGCACAGTCGGAAGTGGACTGGTCACCCATCTGAGCCTGGTTCCTCTCCAGGTTTCTTCCTAAATTTGGCCCTCTTAGGGAGTTTTTCCTAGCCACTGAAGTTCATCACTGTTGTTGTTTGCTCCCTGGATTTTAATGCCGGGTGTTTCACTTTGTGACCACTGCTGATGTAAAAAGGGCTTTATAAAATAAATTTGATTGATGATTGAATTTGATCATACAGACTGCTATTCTTTAGTGTCACCAAGGATACCCAACAATCTTTAAACAGCAGACTTTGGCATCGTTTTCAACCATAGGCTAGCTGCCCCTATCCGTAACACCCATCCATCTGTAATGTTGACACTCTGGTACATCCAAATGAAAACGTTTATTTGGGAAATGGCAGAATAAAAATAATATTTCATTCAAATTTTGAAAAGATGTAGTTCTAGAATAGCTGGTCTACGAGACATTCTAGAATCCCAATGTTCTCCATTAGCCTCTGTCTAACATAGTCATTTATTTGAAATGAAAGTGTGCTGGATAGGCAGTTAACGAGTTGTAATCTAGGATTCATTTAAGTTTCTTAGTATGTCTCTTTTCCAATGCATCTGTTTTTTCTTTAGTGATAAACAGATTCAGCTTTAACAGTGAACATTTCGTGAGACAATAGGAAAACTTTTGACCAATCAACGCACAACCAGACCAATTGTTTTTGCATTCGTCCATTTTATGATACAGAAAATAATTGAAGTTTAGTGAAACTGAAATAACTGTGAGAAAAAACAAGCTAATTTTAACTCATATTAACTTCATATTAACTCATATTAACTTTAACTTCATATTTTCAGGGCCATTGCCGATCCTGCAGTGGATGTTAAAGTGGATTTAAAAAGTCTACACACCCCTGTTAAAAAGCCAGGTTTATGTAAATAAATAGACAAAAATAAATCATGTGACCTGTGACCTATAGCTCAATTGAAAAACAAACTGAAATCTTGGAGGGGGAAAAAAATAAAATAAAAAAATAACATAAGTGTACACTCCCTTAAACTAATACTTTGTTGAAGCACCTTTTGATTTTATAACAGCACTCAGTTTTTTTGGTAGGAGTCTATTAGCATGGCATATCTTGCTGTGGCAATATTTGCCAACTCTTTTTGCAAAAGCGCTCCAAATCTGTCAGATTGCAAGGACATCTGTGCACAGCCCTCTTCAGATCACCCCACAGATGTTCAATTGGATTCAGGTCAGGGATCTGGCTGGGCTATTCCAAAACATTAATCAGTTTCTGGTGACGCCATGTTTTTGTGCATTTGGATGTGTACATTGGCTCGTTATCATGCTGAAAGGTGAACTTCATCTTCAGCTTTCTAACGGACATCTGAAAGATTTGTGCCAAAATTTACTTGTATTTGAAACTTCATAATTCCCTCCACCCTGACTAAGGCCTCGGTTCCAGCTGAAGAAAAACAGTCCCGAAGCATGATACTGCCACCACCATGCTTCACTGTGGGTATCGTGTTCTTCGGGTTATGTGCAGTGTTGTTTTTGTGCTAAAC
Organism: Esox niger; assembly: GCA_016801105.1. NCBI lineage: Eukaryota > Metazoa > Chordata > Actinopteri > Esociformes > Esocidae > Esox > Esox niger. The sequence goes on from JACXGJ010004810.1 coordinate 13,579, forward strand.
ATGCCTTTTGGATTTATGGCCAAAAAGTTGGTCTCATCAGAACATAACACATTTACCTACATGCTTTTGGGAGATTTGATATTCTTGCCAGAAATTCCTTCAGCTCCTATAATGTTGCTGTTGGACTCTTGGAAGCCTCCTTGACCAGTTATCTTTTTATAAGCTTTGGAGGGATGTCCAGTTCTTGGTAATGTTTCTCCACTTGATGATGACTGTCTTTACTGTGTTCTATGGTATATTTAATGCTTTGGAAATTCTTTGGTACCCTACTTCTGACTGATATCTTTCAACAACGAGATCCCTCTGATGCTTTTGAAGCTCTCTGCTGACGATGGCTTTCGCTCTGAAATGCAGCTAAGAAAATGTCAGGAAAGTCCTCCTAGAACTGCTGAACTTTTTTTGTGATTAATCTAAGCCACTTTTAAGGGTGATAGGTGTGTAATTACTTTTTAACATGAGTTTGAATGTGGTTGGATAATTCTGAACAGAGCCACATTCCCAGTTATAAGAGGGTGTGCACACTTATGCAACCAGGTTATTGTAAGGATTTATTTTTCATATTTCCCCCTCAAAGATTTCAGTTTGTTTTACAATTGAATTGTTCACATTATAGGTCGCATTAAAAGCGGAACATTTCTGACATGATTTATCTTTGTCTCATTCTTTTACATCACAAAAACCTGGCATTTTAACCAGGGTGTTTAGACTTTTTGTATCCACTATTATACGTGCTGAATGGCAAAAAGAATAAATAAAGAGCAAAGTCTAAGAATATCAGTTTTATAAGATTGAAAAATACTATAAAAACTATGAAAAATATTAAACGTCTCAATGTTTTTTTATGGTCAATTTTTTATTAAATGCACAAACACCTACACACACGAGCTGACAAACAGAGGATCTTAGATCAATTCGTAACAAATATTTGTAATAAAATTTCAACAAAACAATGGTTGGCCACCAAAACAAATTGAGGAAATAAATCCAAATGAAAATGAGGAAGGATATGCAATAGCGCATAACAGCATTCAGATGTGGATGTGTTGTTTTTTGGTGTACCTAAGTGTCACAATTGCTGCTGGACATGGAAAACTTATAAATGTTCATTTTAAGCATTTTTGTTGACACAGGTAAAATTGGTGTTGCCAAGGTAAATTGGTCTAATTTTATACATTGACTACATTGGACATTCCTTTTGCCCAAACCACTAACACGAGCAATGGGCATGTTGAGTTGATGGTATGGGCTTGCGAGGGACTCACACTATCACTTCCTTTTGTGTCCATGTGTTTAAAACATATCTAAGACATGTCCAATTGTGCCTAGTCATTGACATGGCACTTATTATGAAACTGGCTTTGTGTCAGATGAGGACAAATAAACAACCATTCGTGCCACGAGATGATGCCAAAGATAACCCCACTCATCCTGTTGCCTGTCCTCATGTAAACACAATGACGGTGCTTGTTTAAAAAACTAATTGACACTGATGTATAGCAGAAATAATGGGGAAGGCTGTTGGTGGATATAGAGAGCTTGTGACTACAAAGGAAAACAGCTATTACACTTGATATGACAAGCCTGGATAGTTGAACTGACCTGACTCAACCTGTGGTCTTCTAACAAATATGTCTACTTTGAAGGGGAATATGGGAGACTGACTGGAAATGTTTTGGATATCAGTGTCTGTAGGCTAAGTGAGCAAGCAAATGAGAGATTATTCCAAGCTCGCTGTACACCATGATGAAATTCTAGGGAGGCTTAGGCTCTTACTGTGTGACACATGAAGTGCTTTGTATCGAATTACCAAATGAAACAAGGAATTCCTATAATAATGTGGCCAGGGCTAATTTCTCCACTACAGTGTTTGTAGAATTTAAAGACACTTGGAGCTTACATCACACCCAGTTCTTGAAAAATCTGTAAAAGCCATGCTTTCGAGATAAATTAGGTGACATATATAAATCTACCATTTAAAAGTTTGGGATAACTTTAAAATTATCGTTGTTTTTGAAAGAAAAGCTAATTTTAGTTGATTAAAATAACTAGACACAGTTAATGTTGTAAATAACTTTTGCAGTTAGAAACAGCAGATTTTCTACTTACACATTCAGAACTTGGAGCAGGTCTGAACGTCAGGCCAGTTATCAGCAACCATCACTCCTGTGTTCCAAGGGCACATTGTGTTTGCTAATCCAAGTAAATCATTTTAAAAGTCTAATTGATCATTAGAAAACTATTTTGCAATTATGTTAACATTGCTGAAAACTATTGTGCTGATTGAAGAAGCAATAAAACTGGCCTTTAGTTCAATATCTGGAATATCTGGACCATGTGGATTCGATTACCGGCTCAAAATGACCAGGAACAAATAACTTTCTTCTGAAACTCATCAGTCTATTCTTATTCTGAGAAATGAAGACTATTCATGGTGAGAACCTGCCAAGAAACTGAAGATCTCCTACAACGCTACGTATTACACCCTTCACAGAACAGCACAAACTGGCTCTTCCCAGAATAGAATGGTGAGAGGCTCCGGTGCCCAATTGAGCTAGAGGACAAATACATTTGTATTCAGTTTAAGAAACAAATGCCACAGGTGCTCAACTGACAGCTTCATTAAATAGTACCCACAAAACACCAGTCTCAATGGTAAAAGTAAAGAGGCAATTCCGAGATGCTGGCCTTCTAGGCAGAGTTCTCCCTCTGTTTTTGATTTCTTCCATTATTGCATATTTGACCCAATAAATGGTTTTAGATCTTAACAAAAAATGTAATTCTATGTAACATAAGACAAAGAGTTATCCAACTCCAACTGGCCCTGTGTGAAAAAGCAGTTGCCCCCTTAGTTAATCAATCATCCCATTAACCAAATTCCGTTCATTGGATTAGATCAGAAAAACATAGGCTTGATTACTTACTGCCCTGTTCAATCTAAACAGAAGTTATATAGAACCTCACCATCAATGTAAAGTAGCCTACAAGGTCTTAACAAGCAGCGCATCAAGCAATAATCAAATAAAATTCAATGATAAAACAGTTGTGCATATATGTACATCTGGAAAGGAAGCAATTTTTAAGGCTCTGGGATGCTAATGAGCCACAGTGAGAGCCTTTATCTAGAAATGGACAAAACTTGGAACAGTAGTGAATCTTCCCATGCGTGACTGTCTTACCAAAATTCCTCCAAGGGTGCAGAGACGACTCCAGGAATTCACAAAAACACACAGGGTGACATTAAAGGAACTGCAGGCCTCTAGCCTCAGCTGAAGTCAGCATTTGTGATTCAACAATGAGACTAGGCAAAAAGGAATTCATGAGAAAATTGCAAGGCGCATAACACTGCTAATTTAGAAAAACATTAGTGCCCGCCTCACATTTCCACAAAAATACATTGTTGACCCCCAAGCTGTTCATGTGGACAGACAAGTCAGAAGCGCAACTTTTTGGACAACTAGGTCTCATTTTGTCTGGCATAAAGCAAACACATCATCTGAACAGTTGACAACATCCCAACACTTAGCTGCCATGAAGCCTGAAAGACTTGCCCTCTTTGAAGGAACCAGGAATCTTGTTCTTAACCAGATAATTCTGAAGGAGAATGTCCTTTCAGCCATCTGTGATCTGAAACTGACTCGTAATTAGGTTATGCAGCCGGGCAATGATCCTAAACACGAGACTAAGTCCTCTCCGAAGGGCTCAAAAGAAAGAAAATTAAGGCTTTAAGGTCAAAGTGCTGACATAAACTCCTTCTACGTGCAAGGTAATTGATAAGGCAGCATTGGGCAGGTATTAGCATTCCTCTCTTAGTGGCCATATTGCACCACGTTTTGTTCTGAAGACGTGCACCATTTGGCCATAAGTGCACCTATTTTGCCATTATGAAAGAACAGTTCGGCCAAACTGAATGAGCTTTCTTATCTTACATCAATTGAAATGCATTTATGCCAGACAACCTCCACATTAATATTTATTTGTCAATTACAGCAATGTTTTAAACATACAGGCCTGTGTTTTGCAATTTTTAAATACCATAGATATTTAAAAATCCATAGATGCCAAATATGAAGTTACATAAAGATTAGTCATTTGGTCTATTGTAGTAGCATTTGAATAATGTTCAACACTCAAAATGCCAGAAAATCCATAATATTGAATGGGTCCCAATGGCAAATATGCACCTAGTGAGGACATTAACCTATCTACCATTTTTAAAACTATGTGAAGAAGGTTGAACAGTGTGTACTTGCAAATTGACTGGTTTAATTGATTCCTTGTGTGGCCGGTCCAGACATAATTGTGACCCATTATAACAATAGTGTTGGTTCCTTATTGTGATTTTCCATATGCACTGTGCCCTAGATTCCCCAATTGTAGTCAGTTTTCTGGATATCGCATGGGTGGAAAAGACCCTAGTCCCTGAGCATGTGTACCAAATCAATAGATATAAACTAGGGCTTGTCAAAGTTAACGTGTTAACGTGTGCGATTAAATAAAAATACATAAGGGCGTCAATCTTTTCGTGCTCAGAGACATGGGTCAAGAAGGTTGAAACATGGTTGAAAATATTTTAAATGTACTGTATACATAGGGCAAAGAAATACCCGAAGACAGAATTTTCAAAGGTTTTATAGACAGATTAAATGAGTGACTCTTGATGGACCAGATGAATGAGCCCGTGGCTGGAACACTAATGGACACACGGCACCTCTTCAGTCAGGCGCCAGCCAGGTGGAGGAGGGGTACTGGTATGGGCTGCTATCATTAAGGTTGAGGTAGCTTGAACCTTTTTGGGTTGAAGATGGACTGAATCTCAACTCCCAAACCTACTGCCAGTTTCTGGAAGATGCTTTCTTTAAACAGTGGTACAGAAAGAAATCCTCAGCATTCAAAAGGCCATGATCTTCATACTGGACAATGCTCCCTCACATGCATTCAAGTACTCAACTTGTTGGCTAGCCAGCAACTTGCATTTATTTAATGCCAAGTCAAGCACTCCATAGTTTGCAATAAAACATTATCTAACTTTTTAAACAGAAAAGTGTGTATTAAGGGAAACATTTGAACACATTCAAAAATTGGGATTAATTATTTGAATAGTTTGACAGCACTAATATAAACATATGACCAATGCCACCGGAAGTTTTATTGACCAAAACAAGCCCTCTTGATTTAGGGACTAATCTGAATAGTATTTTGTTGAACAATCTTTGCACTGTCATGGAAATGGTAATAGAGTGCCAGATGAGTAATGTTTCATATGATTTTCACACAACTATTCATACAACATTACCACACAATGAGTTCCTAAAAGCAAAAAGGTCCTTGTGAGAAAAGGGACCTATGTACAAATTTCATGACTTGAGGTTAAACATGGTGATCGACATTATCTTTCAATGTTTGTAATTCAAATCGCTTCTATAGCATCACCATCAGGCTAATAAATTAAATTGTGTTTATATTAGATCTCTTTGGCAATATGCTTTTTCATTAAGATTTTTACTAAACTTGAGCAAAGGTGTCTGGCATGTAATTTACATATGCATGAACGCATGTATGTAGACCAATTCATAATACCCTCGATTTCATCATAGGGGACAGTTATGAAATAGTTACTGGTATGACTCTGTAGAGTATGACTTAATATAACTATAAAGTGAATTGTATTTTTTGCATGGTTGAATAAATAGTATAATATTTAAGCAAACAGCAGCATTGACTGTGTATGGATATGTGGAGAGTCAAGCGCTGAGAAAAAAAAAGAAGAAATTGAAAAAGAAAAACAGGATATAATGAAAAAGAAAAGAAAAGAAAAAATAAATTTGAAAAAGAAGTGTGGGGATGTCTTCTATAACAGCTAGTGATCATAGTGTGACCTTGTGTGGCCTCTTGAGGTAGCTCTGGCTTTATGGCCCTGTCTTCTGGTTCTCCAACTGGCGAGAACATATGGACGGCATGTGTGCTTGGTAGTCATGCATGTCTGTCCTGCACAAGCAGGTTACATTCCTCTAAGGCGAACGATCTTCTGATGTCCTTATTTGTTCATCTGCCAGTCTCAGACTGGGTCAGCAGGGACTGGAGCATTTACAGCCAGAAGGGGACTGGTCAATCCTGAGCCTGGCTCCTCTCTAGGTTTCTTCCAAAATGTCAGCATTATTAGCGAGTTTTTCCTAGCCACTGAAATTTGACACTGTTGTTGTTTGCTCCTTGGGCTTTCAGGCTGGGTGTTTTGTAAAAGAAATTAGTGACAACTGCTGATATAAAAATGACTTTATAGATACATTTGATTGATTGACAAACCTTCACAGTGTAGAACTGATGGCAAATATTATACATTATAACTCATAATAAACCTTATTATAGGACTTTAGAAAGCATTATAGGTGCTTCTAAAAATGAGACCACTGCACCTTTTTATATCCCAAAAAGTTAAAAAAGGAAAGGGTGCAGTGGTCTCTTAATTTCTTTCCGAGCTTTATATGCAGACCCCCTTACTGAGTGAATGGCACTAAGAGGACGAAGGTGTGCCCTGTAATATTAAATAGAGGGTAATACTCAAAGATGGCCAGAGACTGATATTAGTTAATCAAGAGTTGCACATAAACATAGCACCTTCAGCTGTTGGCTCTGTGTCATATTTATCCTAGTTAGATATAGGGTGCCTCTTTGGCTAAGAATTTGGCTAAGGCATAAAACACATTTCCACCTCCTGATCTGACGTTGAATGCAGGTTTTTAGAGAGTAATTAAAAAGCAAGTTTTAATTACTCTCTAAAAACAATACATTGTACATAAAATATTATGTACAATTATTTTGAATATTTCTGCTGTTTGGCTTACTTGGCAAAATGGATTAGACGTTTCCCTTATGAGTAACTATTTTCTAGTGTATTCATACATTTCTTTATTTGCATGTAGCTTTTATTTGAATTTGTTTACCCTTATTTACCCACTAAGTGACCTAAGAACACATTCTCCGTTTCAGGAAAAACCTGGGAGAAATTGGGACTGCTTTACTCAGGGAAAGAATGACTGATTTTCAACCTTTTTGGCTCTGGTATTCAATCTAGCAAAATTTTAATTACTAGGCAGATGTAACTACTAGTCTAACTCCTGCCGATAAGAACATATTCCAAGCAGCATTCAGAAAAATATATTTGGCATGGATTCACAAGAAAAGAGCTTATAGAATCTAAATGGATCTAATAAGATAATAATAAGAATGTTTTGGGATTGTTCCTGACCTGTTGGAATGTTTCAACAGGTTTTTTATTTAGCCCTGAAAGTAATCTCATTCATCCATTACAACATATTTCTTGGTCTACCAGGTCATTTGCCATTGCGGAGCTCATCAGTGCTTTTTATTCATGTGCCAACAGTTGATATTGGCCTTCCTAATGTTTTGGCTGTGTCTCTGAACGATGTTGTCTGATTCATTTGCCTCATGCTTCATTTACAGTACATTGTTGTCAAACACCACCAACAGACTCCAAATGATTAGATTACATTTAAATTTGTAATTGAAAATTATGAGTACAGTACAACAAAATGCAGTTAGCATCAGACCAAAAATGCAAATAGAAGAGGGCAGAAAATGCACAAGTAACTAAAGTGTAAATTATAAGTGGCGATACGTTGTTGTATGAGTACAAATGGCAATTTCAAATGTGCAATTGAGCTAGACATATCAGCAATGTGGTCCCTGAGGTAAACATGTATATGTAACAACAGAAAAACGCAAGTACGATGGCAATTCTAAATGTGCGATGAAGTAAATGTAATGTGCAAGGTGGCATGTGCAAATCAAATGCATGGCTAGTAGCAGTGAGGTTCCCGAGATAGACACATACCTGTGACTGAAACTTTGCAAGGCAGTGTCTGGCGTTCTTTAGCCTCCTCAAAAAGTACAGGTGCTGCTGCACCTTTTTGACCTTGGCTGAGGTGTTTAGGGTCCAGGGGAGGTCCTTGGAGTTGTGGCCACCCAGGAATTTCCAACTGGACACAAGCTCCAATACAGTGCCATTAATGAGAACAGGGGCGTGACTGCAGCCTTTAAACTACCTGTAATCCACAGTGAGCTCCTTGGTTTTCGTTATGGGCCAGGTTGTTGTCAGCTCACCAAGTTGCCAGGTACTTGACCTCCTTCCTGCAGGCTGATTTTTCATTGTCACTGATCAGGCCTATCACTATATTGTCCTCTGCCAACTTGATGATGGTGTTGGAACTGGGTACAGGAATGCAGTTGTGTGTGAAGATGAAGTACAGGAGGGGGCTTAGCACACAGCAATGTGGAATACAAGGGTTTTGGATCATACTTTTGCTCATTATATATAGAAGGGTGTGACTTTAGAAGTGTTTTGGACAGTTAAAAATCATCATTATCAAAATGGCTGGCAGGCCTGACTTAAAGGGATCGTTCATCTTAAAATCATATTTCGGTGATAATCCCCTTACCCCAAGTTTTCCCTTCAGGCACATAGTGTCACTTTTGAAAACAATCCATTACTCAACTCTGTCTCAGACAGTAGTTAGAATTATTTGCATAGTAAAAACAAATTAATGGCAACAGCACATAGCGCAATTGCAAAGCTGTATTCCAAGCAGAAAACTACCCCAAAACACTTCAATCTACGAGAAGTGGTGTTGTTTACCTCAAAGAACATGACGATGTTATATTCCTAAAAAGTATTAATTTTCAAAATTGTATTCTCATTCCAAATAAATAGGTTTTCTGTGTTTACCAGTCAGTTTTGATCACAGTTGTATCACTCCATGCATTCTTTCAGGAGGAGTAAGTGTATACAGTCACATTACAGTAACTGAAAGTTAATATTCACTATCTAGATAGCAAGCTACCTATTTCGTCTTTGATATTCACCTCAGACAGTCAAACTTTATATGATGGAGAAAGAAAGGAAAATACATATACAGTGGGGATAACCAGTATTTGATACACTGCTGATTTTGCAGGTTATCCTACTTACAAAACATGCAGAGGTCTGTAATTGTTATCATAGCTACAGTTCAACTGTGAAAGATGGAGTCTAAAACAAAAATCCAGAAAATCACATTGTATGATTTTTTTATAATTAATTTGCATTTTATTGCATGACATAAGTATTTGATACATCAGAAAAGCTGAACATAATATTTGGTACAGAAATATTTGTGTGCAATTACAGAGATCATAGGTTTCCTGTGGTTCTTGACCAGGTTTGCACACACTGCAGCAGGGATTTTGGCCCACTCCTCCATACAGACTTTCTCCAGATCCTTCAGGTTTCAGGGCTGTCGCTGGGCAATACGGACTTTCAGCTCCCTCCAAAGATGTTCTATTGGGTTCAGGTCTGGAGACTGGCTAGGCCACTCCAGGACCTTGCCATGATTCTTATGATGCCACTCCTTAGTTCCCAGGCTGTGTGCTTTGGGTCGTTGTCATGCTGGAAGACCCAGCCACAACACATCTTAAATGCTCTTACTGAGGGAAGGAGGTTGTTGGCCAAGATCTCGTGATACATGGCCCCATCCATCCTCCCCCTCAATACTGTGCAGTCGTCCTGTCCCCTTCACAGAAAAGCATCCCCAAAGAATGATGTTTCCACCTCTATGCTTCATGGTTGGGATGGTGTTCTTGGGGATGTACTCATCCTTCTTCTTCCTCCCAATACAGCGAGTGGAGTTTAGACCAAAAAGCAATTTTTTTGTCTCATCAGACCACATGACCTCCCATTCCTCCTCTGGATCATCCAGATGGTCATTGGCAAACTTCAGATGGGCCTGGACATGCGGTGGCTTGAGCAAGGGGACCTTGCGTGCACTGCAGGATTTTAAACCATGACATCACAGTGTGTTACTTATGGTTTTCTTAGAGACTTTGGTCCCAGCTCTCTTCAGGTCATTGACCAGGTCTTGCCGTGTAGTTCTGGGCTGATTCCTCATCTTCCTCATGATCATTGATGCCCCACGAGGTGAGATCTTGCATGGAGCCCCAGAACGAGGGAGATTGAACGTCATCTTGAACGTCTTCCATTTTCTAATAATTGCGCCAACAGTTGTTGCCTTCTCACAAAGCGGCTTGCCTATTGTCCTGTAGCCCATCCTAGCCTTGTGCAGGTCTATACATTTTATCCCTGATGTACTTACACAGCTGTCTGGTCTTGGCCATTATGGAGAGATTGGAGTCTGTTTGAGTGTGTGGACAGGTGTCTTTTATACATGTAACGAGTTCAAACAGTTGCAGTTAATACAAGTGAGTGGAGAACAGGAGGGCTTCTTAAAGTAAAACTAACAGGTCTGTGAGAGCCGGAATTCTTACTGGTTGGTAGGTGATCATATACTTATGTCATGCAATAAAATGCACATTTAAAATTCATACAATGTGATTTTCTGGATTTTTGTTTTAGATTCCGTCTCTCACAGTTGTACCTATGGTAAAAATTACGGACCTCTACATGCTTTGTAAGTAGGAAAACCTGCAAAATCAGCAGTGTATCAAATGCAGACTAAATACTAGCAGGAAGAACATTTTTCAGGGTGTATATCCTTATTTGTTCTAAAAACGATACGCAGATGATGAATTGACCGAATAGAAGCTTGGACTGCAGCTAAAGGGTTGTGACGTTGAACACGTTCAAAGAACTTGAGAAAGCTATCAGAAACTCTTGAACCGTTTTAGTATTTCGGTGATTGGGAGCTGGGGGTAGTGTTGCATTTGTTGTGATTAGGATCTGGAGGATCTTGGGGCTATATGTCATCCTGGTGATGTGGTTGAAAGATGGAACTGTAAACAGGCCTTATAGATATGGCAACGAGTGAGACCTCAATTCTCCACTTCCATGTCCCTTGTACCTTGCTTATGAGCACAGCATTTTCCACAATTACAAATGTATTTCTTATGTCCACCAAAAACATGGGCTAGCTAGGCGAAGCAACCTATCTTCACATAGCTTGTAGAATCCTAAATTCAAGCTCAGCTTGATGACATCACTGCCAAAGGACAGATTCTGTGTATGGTGGCTATAGGAAATAGTTTTGTAGTGCCTTTTTGAATTCTACCAGTTCCACCGGATGTTTCGCCAATGTACAGTTAAAAAAATCTATGCTACCGCGACAGATTACTGAAAGTCATTTTAAGTGTTTTGGATTAGTTTTCCACTTGCAATGAAGCTTCGAAAGAGCAGTATAAACCATTCCCATTCATGAATTTGGACGATGCTAATAACACTGATTAGACTGGTACAGAGTTGAATAATGGATTATTTAAAATATGACGTGTGTATCTCTTGGTAAATGGATTTTGAGAAAAATATGATTTAGGGACAAACTAAACCTTTACAAGGGAAATTACTGTTTGGTTGGCAGAGGCTGTCAGTTTTTCTTTTGGACATTTCTAAATCCAATGGTGGGAAATACAGTGGATATAAAAAGTCTACAAACCCCTGTTAAAATGCCAGGTTTTTATGATATAAAAGAATGAGACAAAAATAAATCATGTCAGAATAAATCATGTATTTTTCCACTTTTAGTGTGACCTATAATGTGAACAATTCAATTGAAAAACTGAAATCTTTTCAATTGAACTGCTCGTGTTATAGGTCACATTAAAGGAGGTAACATTTCTGACATTATTTATCTTTGTCAACATTTTTTACATCACAAAAACCTACCTTTTAAATGGGTGTGTAGACTTTTTATATCCACTGAATATAAGCCACAACTTTGAAAGCATTTGCCTACTGCTGATTTAAAAAAAATATATTTGTATTACATGTTTGTATTTTTTCATGTACAATAAGCAAACAGCAGCATTGTTTTTCAAAGTTTCTTAATTTGCTAGACTTTAAGCAATGTTTATCAGGTAGAGGTAATCATAAAATGTCTCTTTTATTATTGATATGCTTTAAGAAAAAAAAAGAAAACAGCCCAGAATACTGGAAAGGCTTATACTAGTGGATTCGGAAGGGCCAAATCGACACTGTGGGGGAAAAAACAGGATGTCTCTACCATAAGCACACGTGGCGATATAACAGAATCTGAAAATGTCAAATACCATTTCAAGAGGCAAGACAGACTCCAGTTGTGTTTCTGGCCTAGGTAGAAGAGAAACCGCTCTTTTATATCAGCTTCTTGATGTGTGGGTTACAAAGGGACAGACAGACTCATATTTTCAGTAAGATCATTTATATACACATATGGCTTCAACCAATATTTGCAAAAATACTTTTCACAAAATGGAACTTGTTGCATTTATTTTGTAAATATGGCAGAACTACAATAGTGTCAGGCACTTACTCCTCGAGGAGGGTCCAAGAAAGCACCGTGGTGTAGCTGGATTGTCACTGCTCCCTGTTAAGATGTGACTAGTTATTAAAAGATGAAGATGACTGGATGTTTTTACAACACCAAAGCAAAAATAATAGCAGGCAACATTTACATTCAGTACCAGTCTAAATGTTGGACACTCATTAAAGGGAATTTATTTTTACTACACTCCACATGATGGAATAATAGACATTAACTATGAAATAACTAGAGCTGTCAAAGTTAACATGTTAATGTGTGCAATTAATTTATAATGAACACTACATTTTTGTATGAATATTTTTTTAGCTTTGGTGTGAGTATTCAGTATAAGCTTGACTTTAACTGGAGCTGACCAGATTGTGCTAATATCACACATTTATTGTTTACCAGTGTCTTTATTGGTGGTTGACTTGACCTAAACTCTTCACAGGCAACTTTTTCAATACAGTTGGCATTTATGTAATGAATCGTTTTTACTCTGCCCTAGATTAACAACAGGCTGAAAAATGTGTTAGTAGACTGCACATCCGTTTGAGCAATGGATGTGAGGAAATGGGAATAGATCTTCTTGCGTCCCGCACCCCAGTCTCACTACAAAAAACAATCGAACAGGAATGCTCCCCTAGCTTGCATTAATCCACCTGCTAACACTTCGCTTCCAGCATGGTAAGTTGTCCATATTTAAAAATGTCTACTTTCTACAAAAGCATATTGTCAGGGTGGAATTGGCAAACAACATCTTTACCATAATGCACTGCTTTTTAAACATAAGTGTGTATTAAGGTGAACATTTAAACATATTCTAAAATTGCAATTAATCACAATTAACTACGGAAGATTATGCGATTGATCACAATAAATTATTTTAATTGTTTGACAGGACTAGAAATAACACATGGAATCATGTAGCAACTAAAATGCTTTAAACAAATACAAAACAATATATATTTTAGATTCTTTAAAGTAGCCACCCTTTGCCTTGATGAGAGCTTTGCACAATAGTTCACAGCTTTTCCTTCATCCTGTGGTCCAACTCATCCCAAACCATCTGTTTGGCTGAGGTCAGTTGATTGTGGAGGCCTGGTAATCTGATGCAGCTCCTTTACTCTCCTCTACATTTCTCTTAGTTTTTTTGAGCGGCCTTTGCCATAATATGGAGTACTACAGTACAGACATCAAGGCAAATTGTTGCTAAGAATCTGCAATGTGAAATGTATATGATCTTTTAAAAAAAAGAATTGGTTCGTACATGATCCAATGTGCTATTTTATAGATTTGATGTATTCACTAATATTCTAAAATGTGGAAAACCGTAAAAATAAAGAAATGCTCTTGAATAAGTAGCTGTCCAAACATTTGACTAGTGCTGTACATTTTAGAATAATAATAAAACAATAATATTAATGAACACTTCAGAGTTAAAAACTATTCAGAGTTAACATTAACTCATTAAAAATATTTTTTAGGTCTGACTTAACAATGAACAATAACCATATCAAAACATAAAAATTATATAAACAGGTAACAAATATAGCTATAATCAGAACTAACAACAAGGTAAAATCTCCATACTTCAAACAAACAATCATTTAAAGATATTTTACAATATATATTCGTAATATAGGCAATTAGAAACTCATGAACAAATCTCATTGAATAATTACATTGTACTTTTGTGGCAGATCTTACAGATATCAAAATACATTTCAATTTCTATACATAAATTAGGAAAGGGAACAGGCTCAAACAGTTTGGTGTTGGAGGATGAGCAGTTCTGTCTTTCTATCTTTTTAATCAAAACAAATAATACGAAACATGTGTGTGCAACTACAAAACTTTAGAAGTGCAAGATTTTAACAAAACTTGGTCCCACATTTCACTATATATTTATGTATATGCTGAAGTCAGATTTCTTTCTACTTTGAGTTAAGCAGCTAAGTAACAATGTCAGTTTACATAAACAAAAAAGAGCACTTTAATCATTGCATTGTCTATTCACTGAATACTTCACTTACTTTTCAATGTTATAAATCAAACAAAATAGTGAGAACATTTCTGGGATAATGATCTGAAAACTAGAAATAATATAGTGCATTTGTCCCAAATGGCACCTTCTTCCCTCTATTGTGCCCTGCGTTTGAGTAATGCACTGTATACGTTATAGAGTTCAATTTGGGATGCAGTCTTTGACAACAGGGCTTCTATAGCAACTGCATTCTCATTACATTTGTATTATTAACAGTGAGGTCACATAGCATATATTGACATTAAATAATTGCTATTGTTTTGAAATAAGAAAATAAAATTAAGAAATATATTTTATCGCTCATAGCTGGTAAGGTTTGTGAACAGTCAATGCATCCATAACGTCCATACTGTACGAGAAAAAAGGTATGTAATTTTTACATACACTATGAATTGTTTTACTTAAAATCCCTTCAAATCGTTGAGAGGTAAAAGTCGAGGTATGAGTGTGTGAGTGTGCATTAACTCATCTGAAGTTGCATTCATTAAACATATTTAGTTAACAGCCAAGTGTTTTTTTAACCTGAAACGAAGCTATTAGCTACAAATCTGGGGACTGTAAGAAAGCACATTAATGGCTGACAACCCCTATGATTGTTTTTGGGTATATGGTTTAACATAGCATATCAGTTAGAAAGGCAATGAGAGGCTTTTTTTGGAATGTACAGACAGAGTTTCTGATCTTAAAGAAATAATAATAAAATACAAAAATTCCTCTATCACAAATATACATTATACAGCATACAGCATGTTTGATGTAATCTTGCATTTTTACGTCAGTGATATTTTATTCATACAAAATATGCAAACTGCTTTTGACAATCTTGTTGAAAAGCACCCTGAAGGGTGGGAGAGACCCCACTTGAATGTTGAAAAGAACCAACTCTATTCCAGTTCACTCCATTCACTTTTGTGAGAGCTTAAACTAGCCCTGATTTCGTGTGATGCATCTGTAGAACCACTGTACATAAAAAAATACACTTTTACCAAAATATTAAGAGAAATCCCCCCCCCTAAAAATACAACATAATGAAAACAAATACAATTTCCCAATAAAACATTGCTTTATGGGTCTTTAAAATTGTCACCAGCTTCTTTCATGTCCTGTTGATGTAAATGAACAGACTGCTGTATTTACAAAGCCAGCTTCAGACATTCCCTCCAAACTAGCAGATTTGCAGCTAGCACCTTCCTCTTAATCTTTCCCCTTGGAGGATCTTTGAAAATCAAAAGGGCATACAAAGTTTAGTGATGTATCGTCCACCTTAATTAATGCACCTTACAGATCTTCAAAGGATAATGAGAGAATTGGAAAAAGCGGATTACAGATTTCTCTGAAGGGTGGCATGGACTCTTCCGACAGTGGATCATCAACTGCATTCAATCACAGGGGAATGTTTTTATGAGCATATAGTTTAAATGCCAGAAGACAGGTTGGAATATATTTGGAGACTGCAAATCCTTACATTAGTATATTATCATCTACTCTGGGAATACTTGAGAACTGGCTTCAAAAATGAATATCACATTGAACTGATTTCTTTGGGTGGCAAAATAAATTCACGTGCAGTCCAGATTTGTCCCATCTTCTGCATTAGAATGATGAAAATGATGAAAATGATGAAAAGCCAGTTCACGAAAACCTGAAAAACAAAATAATTCTAAATCAATAACAGCAATATTGGATTGTGTTACAGGATTACTAAATGTTCTGTAGAAGTATTACAAAATACACCCACCAAATATTTATACTGTATTATAATGTATCTTTACCTACTCACTTGTACGTTCCGTTTCAGAGGGGTATGTGTCCGTCCTAACCCGACACCCAGCTGTGTGTTGTGGTCTTCACTCCTACTCCTTGAATGAATCCTTGAGAGGTCACCATAGGATCAAAGTTGAAGTCCAGCGAGTCTCCATCCATGAGGGTGTCGTGGAGTACAGACTCCATGTCACACTCAAACCTCTCGATGGACATGTCATCTAGGTCACTGGGCAGCCTCTCTTGATGGTGGTGGTGGTGCTGGTGGTGGGCCTGGAGGTGAGTGGAGCCGTGGCCCGGACCAGCCCTCCCGTATCCATTCGGGCTGCTGTTGTAGCTCGGCGGATGTGCCCCACTGTGGTGCGGACCGTGGTTTTGATGGCCTGAGCCTCGGTGGCCCCCACCCCCACCACCACCACCACCACCGGGCTGCTGCTGCTGTTGTAGCGGATGTATATGTGTCCTGAGGTTGACAAGACGTGTCTGGCCCCCAGCGTGATTCAGGCTAGTCAGGGGTATCAGGCCACAGCCATTCATAGCCGGCACGGATGGTGGAGGGCCCTGGCTGTGGAGAGGCCGTGGGTGCTGGTGAGGAAGGGGACTCATCATCTTCACCCCACTATGCCCCGACAACGATCCCACCTGCCCCTGGCTACTGTAGTTGGGCATCATCCTCCCTCCGCCTCCACCACCACCTCTCCCAGACTGGGACACTACAGTGTCCATGGAGGGCATGACCTCACCACTGCCCCCACGGGGGTCAGCTACGTCAGTGGTCAGCAGTTCCTTGAGAAGCCCAGCAGGGCAGTTGTAATGGCTCAGGAAAGGCGCAAAGGATCCTGGTGGCTTGCTCTCTGGCAACGTCTGCATGGGGATTGACTGGCTGTAGAGGCACTTCCTGTAGTCCTGCTGTTGTGGGTGAGGGGTCATGGAGGGGGAGCTATAGGGGCTGGTCTGAAGCATGGAGGAAGGCGAAGAGCGGGACGAATCTGGCCCAGAAACAGGGCCCCCGCTGCCGCTGCCCACCCCCAGCTGGGCTTGATTCTTAGGGGATAGCAGGTTTAGGTTGTCAAGGAGACTCTCCATGACGTTCTCTGTCCCGTGGTGACCGTGGTGATGACCCCCCATGGAGCCGGTCAGGCCCACCTCTGATAAGCTGGGCAGGGTTGCCATGGAGGCCACCTTAGGCCCCGCCCCTCCAGGGTAGCCCATGTGGAGGTCAGCCTCTGATAGGTCCACGTCTTGTTCCAGGAAGGGTGAGCGGCGGCCGGATAGGGTGGAGGCATCAGAGCTGGTGCGTGTCCGGAATGTAGTCCAGGCCTCATCATCGTTGCTGTGACTGTGGGCGATGGGGCTACCAAGCCACTTGGAATACTGGGAACATCCGGGGCTATCTGCACCCTCATCCACCCCACCTTGGAGTGCCACCTGTGGGGGGAAGCGGAAGGAGTGGAAGGGGAAGGATTGGAAGGGAGGAAGGGTGGGTGGGAGAAAGGTAGACAAAGGAATTGACAGACAGCCAACAAATACACAAAACTATTCAAGGCAGTTACAAGCAGAGGATGGTTCATTTTCTGAACTTAGTGGCATCTCAGAAGAACAGATTCAAACATTGGCGATCAGCAGGATGAGTTGAGGTGGTAAAGTCGACCGCACTGACAAGCAAACACTGTCGTCTTCAAAATATTACTCACAATTTTGAAATCCAGCAAATCCCAGCAAACCTGAGAAGTCTTCCAAAGTACAGTTCATGGTATACTGTCTCTTATCACATTGATTCCTCAACCAGGAGGCAATATACCCCAGAATCCTTGTGTCAGGAGAAACACTCTCCAGGCATAAACTTTGAGTTGCTTACATTTGATAACTACCCCCCAAACCCAGACACTGCAGGCCAATTTCATCGCCCTCAGCAGGAGGCTGTGGCTGATCCACCATTAAGAATCACCCCTGGGCTCAGAACAACACAGCTAACTGCGAAGCAGTAAATATAATAATTATACACCCTGAAAATGATAATGTTGCTGAAATAAACCAAGATGGCATCTGCTCTACTCCTTCCTACCTTCTTCTTGGCAGCCCGCCCTCTGCTCTTGGTGAACTTGCTGTTGTTGTCCATGGAGGCAGCCCTACGTCGGGGGGACTTCCCACTTTTCCCTCCCTCTGGGTTCAGCATCCACCAGGAGCTCTTCCCCGTTCCCTCATTCTGCACACGCACAAAACGACTGTGGAGGGACAGGTTGTGCCGAATCGAGTTCTGGGGGAGAGAATGTGGGTGAGGGTTTTGATTTAACATCTAAACAGACATTCTGCCTACCGTGTCTTCAAGTGTTCATGACATTCTCTAAATGTGTTCAACTCTTTAGCTCACAAAGAATCTGTCCTCTTATTATTGGAGACGTTTGTCTTCCAGCCTGCTATTTTCCCAATCCATTATTTCTTAGTGACTGGCTACAGTCATCTTTCCATGAGACACTTGTGTTTGTGAGGGTACACTTGGAACTGCTTGTAGATTAATTGTTGCATCCGTTTGGCCTGCAAAAACACAAGCACACAACCAGGATGCCACAACGGCTGGCACATTCCCAGCCAATCAACAGAAGCAACATACAATTGTGCTCAAAAGTTTGCATACCCTTAGAGAATTAGTAATATACAGGTGCTGGTCACATAATTATAATATCAAAAAGTTTATTTATTTCAGTAATTCCATTCAAAAAGTAAAACCTTTTGCAGATGCTCTTACCCAGTCATCCAGCCATCACAATTTGGCCCTTGTCAAAGTCACTCAGATCCTTACGCTTGCCCGTTTTTCCTGCTTCTAACACATCAACCTTGAAGACAGAATGTTCACTTGCTGCCTAATACAGGTGTTGGTCATATAATTAGAATATCATCAAAAAGTTGATTTATTTTAGTAATTCCATTCAAAAAGTGAAACTTGCATAATGTATACAGTCAATACACACAGACTGATATATTTCAAGTGTTCATTCCTTTTAATTTTGATGATTATAACTGACAACTAATGAAAAACCCCAAATTAGTATCTCAGAACATTTTGATATTAAGACCAATACAAAAAAATGATTTTTAGAAATGTTGGCCAACTGAAAAGTATAAACATGATTTTTTAAATCAATGCCAACATTTCACAATTTCTGCCAAGGTATGCAAACTTATGAGCACAACAGTGAAGGAGACATGGCTAACTGGCCTTAAGGGGAATTAACTGTAAACATGATAGACTTACGCAGACAAAAGGACAGACTAGCAGTGCTATGTGCATGTACAGTATATACACACACAAAATTATATTTTGTCTAGCCTGATTTTTCCACTGACACCCTGTTGGCAGAAGCACCGCTAAGCCTTTCTGGTAAGCGGTTGGGGGCAGGGTGTGGGCCGGGACGGGTCAGGATGTGGTGGTATCATTTAAAACTTTGTTGTAAATATTTGGCAGGGTCATTTTGTTAATGCAGCCTTCCTGTGTTAAAGAAAACAGATTTGTCTTTCTGAGAACTACTACATCTCTTGCAGTGGTGGTCTGAGATAATATAACAAGCTGCCATTTCTGTCTATAAATGGGACGGCTGGTTGAAGTGACTTGAATAGAGGGTTATTTGGGGTCTACCCATGGCTTTTTCTCAATTGTGTACTACTTGCGTCCTCTGCCCTCACCTCCATTACAAAACCCACTGTGGGAGGTCAGAGAGAGGGGACTTCAGGCTTTCTTATCCAATAGGTTTGAGGAGGCAAAAACAGATGCAAGACGTACGCAACTGAGAAAAGGCCAATGGGAAATACCAAGTTATGGTTTAAGCCTGCCTTTACACAAAACATTTTGTACATTTCAGTAATAAAACATACACACAGTGGTTTAAATCCTCTTCACAATAGCTCATAACATGTTTCCTGTACAAATGTACCCTGTTTCACATGTACAACCAATTGACAGCTATCAACCCCAAACCCACCCACGCACCAACATGTACAGCTAACCTCATGGGGACCAGAAAATAGAAATTGCATGCTACCTTGCCCTAATCTTAACCCTGAACCGAATCCTAACCTTGACCCTATCCCTAACCTCAATAAAGTAACATTAATGCCTAAACTTTACCAACATTGCCTGGACCTTAAAGAAACCCCAATTCGAAAACTAAAATGAATTGTAGGTTTGACCCTAAACCCTGAGCCAGAAACTGACTTTTGCCTCATGGTGACCAGGAAAAGGTCCCCATGAGTCAAATCTTTTCTGGTTTTACTATACTCAAGGGGACATTTGGTCCCCATGAGTATAGTTAGACCCAATACACACACACACACACACACACACACACACACACCACTACACTACACTACACTACACTACACTACACTACACAGTGAGAAAATAGCAGAGAAAATACAAAGTTTGGAACAACTCAAAATGTTTGTCACTAAGAACATGACTGAACACAATTGAACTCAATGAGTTGGATGAATTCCCAACTGCAAACTACCCAAAATTAAATCACTGCCGCAGTATTTCAGTCACAGCAGACTGCATGCTAGTAAGTGATGTTTTGTAGCTTAACTACATTTATTTAAATGCTACCAAAGATGTATTTGTCCTTATTTTGAATTTCAGAAAGAGAACAGGACATTCAGGGGAGTTCTTAACTGCCCTTGTCTTATCCCTTCTCTTAAAGAGAACAGGTACAGAACTTAGCATCAAACAAATTGGACTTAGGTTTTGGGTTTTAGGGAGAACCCCCCCCCCCCCCCCCGCTCCCATGCCAGCTTGGCTAGTCTAGATTAGTTTGACTAACACAGTCTCCATAATGACTCACTTCCTGACCATGTATGCGTGTCTGTGTGTGTGTGTGTCTGTGTCTGAGAGTGTGTCTGTGTGTGTCAATTGGGTGGAGTTGCACTGAGCTTAAGAGTTGGTGAGTATAAGCTTGAATATGACAATCAATACAGTGGCGGTTGAATATGGTCACCATGGTTACTAAATCATGAAGCAAGAAATATCCTCACCTGTTGAAACCTCTGTTTCTTCCGGGGTGAGGCATTTCCTGCAAAAAAGAATGCGAAGCGCATACACACACTACATGATGGCAAAGCACTTGTGCACTCTGTTGCTGATGTTCGCTTTGTTTTGTAGCTATGAGGAGAGCAGAAATATGTAGGGCAGCAAGAGCACAAAACCAGGAAGATTTAAGAAGTCACTAGGAAAGGGACAAGCTTCAGAACAGAGGAGGAAACAGATAAGAAGCCAGGTAGACAGCAGAACAGATGGATAGGCACGGGTAGAGAAAAAGTGAAAGTCTCGGATGTGTTGGTATGGCTTCCTCTGCGCCCAGAAGGAAGTGACCCACTGGACACAGACATCGGTTCAACATTTACATTATTTACATTTGACTGAGTTGTCAACTAATGCAATTCAACAGGAAAATCTACATGAAGGCAATGATTGTGCATTGATTCAACATGTGGGTAAAACCTGGTCAAATTGACATAACTATCTTTGAAGGTTTGTCCTTCTGACCATGTTTGTCTGTCCTTCTGTACAGTGGATATAAAAAGTCTACACGCCCCTGTTAAAATGCCAGGTTTTGTGATGTAAAAGAATGACCAAGATAAATCATGTCAGACATTTTTACACTTTTAATGTGACCTTTAATGTTAACAATTCAATTGAAAAACAATTGGAAATCTTTGAGGGGGAAAAATAAAACCTTCCAATAACCTGGTTGCGTAAGCGTGCACACCCTCTTATAACCAGGGATGTGACTGCGTTCAGAATCAACCAATCACATTCAAACTCATGTTAAAAAGAAGTCATTACACAACTTCCATTATTTAAAAGTTCATTCATTCGTTAACCGATTATCCTGCGTACAGTGTCGCGGGGGGCTGGAGCCAATCCCAGCTGACATCGCGCGAAAGACGGGTTACACCCAGGACAGGCCGCCAGTCCATCGCAGGGCCACAAACAGACAAACAACCAGTCACACTCACACTTAAGGACAATGTAGGGTCACCCATCAACCTAGCCCGCATGACCTTTGGATGGTGGAAGGAAGCAGAAGCACCTGGAGAGAACCCACACAGACATGGGGAGAGCATGCAAACTCCAAACAGAAAGGCCAGGACAACCGGGGTTCGAACCCGCAACCTTCTTGCTGTGAGGCAACAGTGCTAACCACTGCACCACCGTGCCGCCCCATTATTTAAAGTGACTCTGATTCATCAAAAATAAAATTCAGCTGCTCTAGTAAGATTTTCCTGACATTTTCTTAGTTGAATATCAGAGCAAAAGCCATGGTCCGCAGAGAGCTTCCAAAGCATCAGAGGGATCTCATTGTTGAAAGATATCAGTCAGGAGAATGGTACAAAAGAATTTCCAAAGCATAAGATATACCAAGGAACAAAGTGAAGACAGTCATTATCAAGTGGAGAAAATATGGCACAACAAAGACATTACCAAGAACTGGACGTCCCGCCAAAATTGATGAAAATATAAGAAAACTGGTCCGGGAGGCTTCCAAGAGGCCTACAGCAACATTCAAGTAGCTGCAGGAATATTTGGCAAGTACTGGCTGTATGCTTCATATGAATGGGCTATGGGGTAGGGTGTCAAAATGGAAGCCTTTTCTTACAAAGAAAAACATCCAAGCCAGGCTGAAGTTTACAAAAACAAACATCAAGTCTTCCAAAAGCATGTGGGAAAATGTGTTATGGACTGATGAAACCAAGGTTGAACTTTTTGACGATAATACCAAAAGGTATGTTTGGCGCAAAAACAACACTGCACATCACCCAAAGAACACCATACCCACAGTGAAGCATGGTGGTGGCAGCATCATGCTTTGGGGCTGTTTCTTCAGCTCAATTTTTTTCAGCTGGAACCAGGGCCTTAGTCAGTGTGGAGGGAATTATGAACAGTTCCAAATACCAGGCAATTTTGGAATTTTGGCACAAAACAATCAGGCGACCACTAGAGTGCTGAAGATGAAGAGTTGAACTGAAAGTTCACCTTTCAGCACGACAACCACCCAAAGCACACATCCAAATCCATAAAAGCATGGCTTCATCAGAAGAAGATTAACGTTTTGGAATGGCCCAGCCAGAGTCCAGACCTGAATCCAATTGAACATCTGTGAGGTGATCTGAAGAGGGCTGTGCACAGGAGATGTCCTCATAATCTGACAGATTTGGAGTGTGGGAAATTATTGCCTACATCAAGATGTGCCATGCTAATAGATACCCAAAAAGACTTGAGTGCTATAATAAATCAAAAGGTGCTTCAACAAAGTATTAGTTTAAGCGTGTGCACAATTATGCCACCTGGATATTGTGAGTTAAAAATGTCCTCCCCTCAAAGATTTCAGTTTGAAATGTTCACATTATAGTTGGAACCTATAAAAAAGTGGAACATTTTCTGACATGATTTATCTTTGTCTTGTTTTTTTACAACACAAAATCCTGGCATTTTACCAGGGGTGTGTAGCCTTTTATATCCACTGTAGTTCCTCTGTCCCTCTTTCTGTTAATCTGTCTCTCCTACCAAAACACACCCTATATGTACCATACCAGAAAGGGAATAGGGTCAGTTCAGCAGGAGTGCCAGACAAACAGACGACAGACACACACACACGCAAAGTCTCTGTCACACATATTCACAATAACACACATAAATACACACACTGTCTAGACAAGATATTCTCAGCACGCTATAGCACCATATCAATTTACTTTAGCAGGAACTGCCAGAGAGACCATACTGGGAGAGAACACCCACCGACCAACCACCCCACCAGGGAATTTCCCCCAAACATTCACCCAGCGCTGAGGGTGAGGACAGGCACACTGTAGCTCAACCCAGATGTACCTGACCACTGGATTCTGCATGTATACACAAAGAAAACACACAATACACACAAACTGAGATAGTGACTCTTCCAATGCAAAACAATAGGATGATTGTCCAAATGAGGCCCAGGCATAGCCGTCGTGGTTTAGGTCCAGGATTAACAGCAGCGACATTCCTCCAAGTTGACTCACTCACATGATTCAGGATACAGCAGTAACAATGATCTCCATGTCCTGGGTGTTTCCTGAACATCTTGCAAGTTCCAACTACATAGTTGTTCTTCCTCCTAATTGCTACTTCCATTGATATATTGAAAAGCATGTAAATCCCACTCTTGGCACTCTTTTTATTTAATTCAGATTTATTGTTTAAAACCCCAACCATAAACACTGAGAATGACCGCCTTAACCCAAACCTTAACCCTTAATCCTGACCGTAACCACTTTGAGTTAATGCACACAATTAACCCAAAACCTAAATCCTAACCTTAACCCCGCTGAATGAATCCCTAACCTTCACTAGGACTAACAGCTGAATTGACATAATTGTATTTCGTTCGATAAGCCGCATTCACAACCAACCCAAAACCCAAACCCCTCATCCGTTTTTTTAATGAAAACACAGCCTCTGAAACTAATAATACCAACAAACTACTTCAACAGTGGAAAAATATTCCAAACTAAGCAAGAAGCCCCTCTGTGGGGGTGAATGGGGATGTTCCAACAGAAAAAAATTAACCGCTGTGATTGGCCAGCAATATTATATTCAGTTAAACCGGAAGTTTGGCCTCTCCTGCAGGTGACTTTCATGTGTGTCACTTCCTTGTACAGGCAGAAGTAAAGCAGAAGGGCAAAAAGGGAGGTCGGTTTGAGCGCCAGACCACTCAATCCATCAGGGTCACGACTCTGTCATTTCTGGTGAAAAGCTCCCCTAGAGACACATTGAAAGGAGACATTCGAACCGGAAGGACGACCTTAGAAGAAGAGCCCTACAAAATGTCCTTGTAACAAAAACAATTAGCCAAGACATCCCGGCGTCTCTCTCCAAGTGGTCACAACAACCAACCAGCCAGCCAGGGCGCTCACTGCTCAACTGGAAAAAGTGGAGGAAAGGAAGCGGATCAAATTCCCAGGTTGACTGCTTTTGAGCAACATTTCCACCCACACCAAAACGAATAGTTTTTTTTCAGTACCAAACAATCTTGTAGTGGGGCTACCTGTCTAGCTATCATTTCACTCCCAGCCACTTCCTCTGCACTCTATACTTTACCAACAACACAGAGTACAAGGGGTAGAATTTAAGTGGGGGAACAACAAAAACAAACTACTAATAAACTGGTAATAAGCATAACACAAAAATGCAGTACATTTCCCTCCAACTGAGGACACAGTAGGATGGCAACAGAAAGAGGAAGCCACAGAAAGGTCATTATAATAAAACTTTGATAACAGTTAGAGCTAGGCGGAGAGACCCGGGTGATAGGGGACATGCCTGTGTGTGTGTCTGTCTGTCTATGTATATACTGTATGAGTGAGAGAGTGTGAGTAGGAGAGAAAGGGAGGTTGCAGGGTTCGAGGCACCAGGAGGAGGGAAGAAGAGGGAGAGGGGAATGTTTCGCCGGTGTGAAAGAGGCCCGAGGTCGATGAGTTCAGCTCGAACTGAGAGCAGAGCGGTGCAGAGCGCAGCTCCTCCGCAGTGCGCTGACAGACACATACAAACAGGCTGAAATCGGGAAGGGGGTGGGGGTGGTGTTGGTAGGAGGCCTCAGATGTAGAGTGCCGGTTTGGGCCGTCTGGCGTCCGTGTGACTCATCGAAACACTGAAGCAGAACCCCGCCCCCCACTCTGGAGCCTGACTCCTCCCTGTTTGTGTCTTTTTGTGTGTCCATGTGCGTTTCTGGCTGTGCGTGCAAATGTGTGCTCTGCTCTATGGCTTGCTGTGGGCTGGGGCTCTATTAAGAAAAGCCTCTCAAGGCTGAAGCACGTCCAGGCAAGCCTACTGTACTGCTGGGCAATCTGCCCAGCCCAGAACACCACAACACAGTAGAAGAGGGAGAGACAGAGAGACAGAATTAGTTTAGTATAGTCAGACTACATGATGATGAAACGGTGCAACAAGAAACCCTACTTTGACTGTTGTATTATGGGGACTTCCTCATACTATATGGAGGAGGGTCGTGTCACAATGTCTGGCCCTAATACTAGAACTTACTTCAACACCCGGGCATAGCGGTTTGTGTTTTAATTTTGTATTGTCTGTCTGTCTTTGTTTCTCTTTGTCTATCTCGCTATCCTCTCAGTTTTTCTGTCTCTTGTCTCACACGGCCTATCTATCATTTTGTCTTGTCCTCTGTCTCTCGCTCTCGCACACAGTAAAATATAAAACACAGGATGTGAGTCATTTGAAAAGGTCCTGAGATCCGAGAGAGTTGGCGTTCTTATCCTGTAATCATAAAAAAAAAAAAACACAGAAAGAAAACCTCTAAATGCATCAAATGTGTGTGTGCGCGCATGTTGTGTCAGTGCCTAAATATGAATGTCTGTGTCATTAAAAGTTCCCCAGTGAATTATCATCCCAGCCATAGGGGGTCTGCAGAGCCATGATCATTCCTCTGGGCTAATCCCTAAACTGAGACAGGTCTTTCTTCGCTCAGCAGGGCATCACCAAGAGGTCTCGACAACATCATTGACTCTTAGCTGGGGGGTGTCCCCTCCATTTCAGATACAATATACCGAAATGTCAACCCTCCCCCCGAAAAATACCCTTGTGAGTCATTTGAGGCAATCCATATTCAAAACCAAACTAGAATGAGCGCAACAAGCTAGGAGCTACATAGGAGATAAGATTAATTATGCGCTGTGAACTCCATGCCCTTAAAGATCTCTGATCCCCTAGCTAAATTTTCTATGTATGACTGGATCTGAAAGGCTCTCGGTGGCTTGGTAGGTATATCACGCGGGCTAAATATTGGCAGTTTGATCCCCACTTGGGGCAACCGTACATTAACTATCTGCATGCATGTCTCTTTGGATAACAGTGTGTCCATATTATCAAAGTAGCCATTTGTATGCTCTAAGTCATATTTGCTTGCTGTTTCAAAGTCTGACATTAAAAAGACAGCACATTTTGGACCATTCTGGACTTTTACAAAAACATCTACCAATCTTTTGACCAATCACAAGAAGATCTTCTCCCTTGTTTTTCAGAAGTGATCGAACTGCGGCAAATACCAAATATTAGTGAGATTAGTAAAAACACTATGAATCAGTCTACCTGTGTAAACACAGCCAAAGTGGCATGTCTGCTGCTGATACCTTAATTTCTACCGATGACAAGTTGGTGTTGCCTGTAATTACAAAAGGTGCTCTACACAAAATGTACTGATTTTGCACAGTGAGTTTCTCTCACCAGGTGCATTCAATGTAGGTAAAGAAATGACAAACTGTGGCAGAGAATTTTCTCCTCAATACTGACAGGACAACTCTTTCTCTTTCTTTCTCTGCATGCCTGTCTCTGTCCACCTACCTGTCTGACTCTCTGACAGTATGCTTCTCTCTCTACCTGCCTGCTAGTCAGCATTGTCTGTCTAACCCTTGTTTACCACTTACCATGTCATCTACAAACACTCCTTTCCTCTATTTTATCTCTATAGTTAGTCTATGAGGAAAAAATCGTCTAAAAAAATTAGCGGGTGTACATGACCAGTACTCAGCCTGGTGTCATACGCTATTAGTGCTTAGAAAGACTGTTGTTTCAGTGAAATGAACATCTACCCATCAACAACACGTTCATTCTCCTCAACAAAAAGCAATGTGTATGCCGCCAGCTGTTTGAGGGCAGCCAAATACAACCAGCGAGGCGTGAGGTGGTGCCCTCTAACTGTCGTGGGTCAAGTCAACAAACAACAACAACAGACTGCCAGGTGCACCCTGGGTGACAGAACTGCCTCAGCAGCCAATCCTCAGACAGTGTCTTGGCTGACAGCCAATCTGCAGAGAGAATACTAACTGACGGATGTGTGACAATCACACCAACTGTAACTGCCAAAAGCAT
The DNA here is from genome assembly GCA_016801105.1 of Esox niger. Classification (NCBI taxonomy): domain Eukaryota; kingdom Metazoa; phylum Chordata; class Actinopteri; order Esociformes; family Esocidae; genus Esox; species Esox niger. The sequence continues at coordinate 41,585 of JACXGJ010004810.1, forward strand.
CCCCAGGAGGTTCAAGGAGCATTTAATTCAAGAAGACAAACTAGTGCATCAACAAACCTTTGAATCATTTAGAAGTAGCTCTCAACCATAGCAACATACAGGACCAATTAGGTTTAAATACCTTGTTCAAGGACAAGAATGACAGATTTGTGGTTCTCTTGCCAGCTCAGGAATTCAATCAGGCAAACTTATGTTTACTGGTTGGGTGCTCGAACCGCTAAACCATCTATCTGCATCCCCAAACAATATGGTCACATTGTCTATAAGATGATCTACAACGATATATGGGGCAGACATTTAACTACACGAGTAAGACACTGGAGTGGCAGGCACTTAATTAATGGACAGGGTTCATGCAACAGCACTGTCAGCTCATGTGACCTCCATCCACAAACCTCAAGTTACAAGACTGTTATAATGGTAGCAGCCTGACAAGGTCATCAGTAAAATAACAGAAACATTCAGGAGGAGCATAGATATTTCATGTAAGCTGCATCATTGTCATTGGCATTGTTGATGTGTATCGATTGTATGCATTAAGGTTGTCATTTTGTATTTCCCGCCGTGTGCATGACCATGTCTCAACAGTAAAAGACTCTAGGATTTCTCTCAATGAGAATAAAAAAATATAATACTTACTGACTTTGCTGTACTGAAACAAAAACACTTAGGGAGGTGACCTCCATGCATGCACCCAACAGATACACCCCAATCAATACAATGTTTTGGAGCTAAAACGTTTTGTGGGGAGGAATTAATTCAGGTTCATATAGGGATGCATCCTAATGGTGGAAGAAGACAAATAAGGGATTTCTAATCTGCCTCTGCTATCTGCTACAAAATATCTCAGGCTCTTATGATATCCCTCTCTCCTGGGCAGAGAGGTATGAGTCTCACATGGCTGAGATTTGGTTAGGAGGTTAGGTGACTGGAGTCTTGTGGAGATAAGAGATTAGAGAGAGAGCGAGTGAGAGAAAAAGAACATGCAGAGAAAAGTTCACAATGACAGGCTGAATAGGTTAACCACATCCTGATGTGCTCTTCCTGTGTGCATCTCTCACTTACTTAGCTCTTTCTCTGTCCCACCTCCACCCTCTCTCTCTACCTCCCCACCTCTCCACCTCCCCACCTCTCCACCTCCCCACCTCTCCACCTCCCCACCTCTCCACCTCCCCACCTCTCCACCTCTCCACCTCTCCACCTCCCTACCTCTACACCTCTACACCTCTACACCTCTACACCTCTACACCTCTACACCTCTACACCTCTCCACCTCCCTACCTCTCCACCTCTCTACCTCTCTACCTCTACCTCTCTACCTCTACCTCTCTACCTCTACCTCTCTACCTCTCT